>JANIJG010013605.1:23308-87097 GCA_024611175.1 Megaceryle torquata | reverse complement strand
AAAAAAAAAAAAAAAAAAAAAAAAAAAAAGAAAAAAAAAAGAATGTTCCATTTCAAAAAAATATTTTTATCTATGGAAAAAAATACCTCAGTAGTGAGGAGAAGAAATGGTGACTCTGCATCTCAAGGATAATCAACCAGTATGACCATTTTGGTCTTGTTTGGTGGTGTTAAGAGAGCTCCATAAAGGCTTCTGTTGCTTTATTTTTCTTGTTTATCTGTAAAAGCAACAGTGCTAAAACTGTTAATTCTGTTTGGCCCTTTTTTTCCCCCAGCTGAAAAAAAGGAAAAAATAAAGATTTAAGAGACCATCTGTTACTACTGAATCAAAGAAAGACAATTTCATCAAGCCTCTGGTCATCATGAATCTTTCAAGTTAGATAACATCATCTGCACATAAGGGCACATCATTTGTGTCGCTTCAGTGAAATTATGCCAGGACTTAATGAAGTCCACTCAATAAAAGACTGGCATCTCAAGCTGCACCATATGCCTATGTTTGTGCTACTGAATCATGTCCTAAAACCCAAACCTTTAGAAGTATTTCAATCCTTAACCCTTAGGTGCCAAATTAAAATAGGATTTAGATACTTAAATGTAAATGTGTAGTGCAATTATGAGGTGGCAATGTGCACATGAACCGGTAATGTGTGCTCAGAGCCAAGAAGGCCAACTGTATCCTGGGCTGCATCAAAAGAAGCATGGCCAGCAGGTTGAGGGAACTGATTCTACCCCTCTGCTCTGCCAGCTCTGGAGTCCTCAGCACAGGAGAGACAGGAACCTGTTGGAGTAGCTCCAGAGGAGGCCAAAAAATGATCCAAGGGCTGGAACCCTTCTGCTGGGAGGCCAGTCTGAGAGAACTGGGGGTGTTTAGCCTGCAGAAAGAAGGTTCCAGAGAGATTTATTGTGGCCTTGCAGTTCTTAAATGGGGCCTACAGGAAAGATGGGGTCAGACTTTTTAGCAGGACAAGGAGTGATGGTTTTAAACTAAAAGAGGAGAGATTTATATCAGATACAAGCAAGAATTTTTTTTTTTTACAGTGAGAGTGGTGAGGCACTGGCCCAGGTTGCCCAGAGAGGTGGTCAATGTCCCATCCCCAGAAACATTCCGAGTCAGGCTGGACAGGGCTCTGAGCAACCTGCTCTAGTTGCAGATGTCCCTGCTCACTGCAGGGGGATTGGACTAGATGACCTTGAAAGGTCCCTTCCAATCTAAAACTATGATTCTATGAATTTAAATGCTCTGTAATACCCAGGCTGGCCTTCAGTTGCCTCTGCAGAAGCATATAGGTCTTTGGTACCATATTGATCTACTTCTTAGTGTCTCTAGGAGTCAGATCTGACACTAGATGTCTGTACTCGGGCATCTAAATACATCTGATAGGATTGAATTCTTCCTACTTAAGTTTAGGTTTCTATATTGCTTATTGCCTGTGTAAGTTCTCACAAGTGAGCTGGGTTCACCTGTATAGTTCACATTGTGTTAGTGAACATCTGGAGCTAAACTTAGTTACTCAGATCTACAGCTGTTCAAGTTGGCACAGGTCAACACACCAGGAGTATTCTGTGGATTCAGTGCCATGCCTGTAAGATGCCCCAGATACCTCAGGGCAACTTCAGCAATACTAGATGATTACTAATATAAGAAACTTGAATACAGCTGCTAAATTTCGTTGTCTTTATTCAAAAGCTGACTCTCAGCCCTACATTTACATGTCTGCATTTGGATCTGAATCCCACCCCTCTCTTGCAAACATCTGAATTTATGTAAAGTGAGTCCCACCCAAACAGCCTGACAATGACTCCTACCTATAAATACCTTGTAGTAGCTGGACCTAAGTGCCATACCTTCAAGTCAACATATGCATCTATTATAGAGCAGGGAGGTACATTTAAATGCCATAGCTAATACTTAAAATAATGGATTAGATTTATTTTTTTTAACAACTCCCTCTTTGCTGATTCTTTTCTCATATAATACACTACTCCCAGTATGAAGTACAGATGACAGAGGTCAGTTTTTGTCAATTAATACTTATCTTGAACAGTTGCTCACAAGTTTTAATGGGAAAGTTGCCATGTCAGGCCTAAACACATCCTCCTAAATTCATTTCACTCTCTCTTTTTTTAACTGGACTTGGCAAAATAAGACTTCTTTGAAGAATCCATTTTCCAGTATTTTCAGAAGTGGCCTGAAAGAAGTCCTACTTTCTCTTTTTTCCTGTTTATTCTACATTCAGATTAATTCATTAGCTGTGGATAATACTACATGAAAGCATAATATTAGAGCAAAAATCAGGGTACTATTATGCTATTTTGTGTTAGCTATGCTATGCTGTCCTTTATCCAGCCATGTGATGATGAAAAATATGGATTTCTGCCCCCCCATTGCATTAACAGATTCTTACATCTTTTATTTTCTTTTTATGATTTGCGTCAGCCAGTAAACAACTGCCATTCTCAAATAAGCAATTTAAAGTGCTTTTACCAGAAATGTTTGAAGCTTGTTCATCTCAGCAATAAATACGCACTATGTATGGCTGATATATTCTTTTGACAACTGCTTGATAAAAATAGCCTTTTCTCTTAAATTGTTCAGGCAGATAATGCTGTAAAATTGCATATTACAAAAGGCTAAACATTTGGGACTCCTTATAAAGCCTGTGAAATAATAAAAGAGAAAGTATTTTTTTTCAAAATCATACAAAGATTTCTTCATGGATATTCTATCAGAAAACAGTGAAGATCTTCTTTTTGATTGAACATGCCCAATTTTCTCCCAAATCTCTGGCTCCATACTATCTTTCTGTAGTATGGTTACTTTTAGGTTACTGTGCTTGTATTTGTGGAGTAGATTATACCATGTGATCACTTAAAAGCATTTTGAGAAGTTAAACTACAGTTCATAAGGCAGGTGCCCTAGAATCAACGAAGATATAAAAAGAACAAATATTTGCATGCTGTTTGTTTTCCCCAATATTATTTTCCTTTTATTAAAACTATGGAACATGCTGTCTGTGTTTTAACAAAGTTCTTACTGCTGCTGCACTGGTCACAAGTTTCTAAGGCATAAATTTCTGATGCTGCATTGCCCTGAGCAGTGGAAAGGAATTACTGTGCTGTACCAAGAAAATCTGCTCTCACACTGAGTCCAAAGTAGGTCCATGAAGAGGATGGGAGTCATCTCACATAGCTTTAAATGTCTGCTGTCTGGCTCAGGACTTCAACCAAGTGATCCATCTGTTTTGTCTTGATCTCAGTAACACTGTACACACTGATTATATTGATTTAATCACTCAATTTTGCAGGCAGCCTGGGCTGGCTGGTTTAAATACACATTTAAACAGTGAAACACCACTCATAGAGGAACCCATGGAAGTTTAATCAGTCTATAAAGGAGACAGAAATACAGACAGTGAGTGTTGTATTAGAGGAACTACCTGCAAGCGCCACAAGACAAAGGTACTCAGGTATTAGACTACAAAGAAGACAAATAGGAACTCTAATATCTAGCTGGAGACAATTTCTTTTTTTCCCCTGTATTAAGGTCTAGGCTGATGTTGTTACACCTTTGAAAGAAAATACATATGCAGCAGTATGTATGTGTAGAGGTAATAGAGCATCACAGCCAAACCTTGTGCTCTTCTCCACATGAAAATTGTTTTAAAGTTTATGTCAAGATTAGATTGAGACTATGTATTCTGTCTTTATACAGTGCCCTTATAAAAAAAATTATTTTTTTTTGGTTAACCATTTTCATTCTTATCCATCAGCATTTTCTCAAGAGGAGAAAAATCCACTTGGAAAATGTCCAACCTGCTCTGATCAAATACTTGTCACTAGAACAACTTAAAATATTTCTGAGCCCTTAAATCACAGCCCTGCTCTGGTTCGAAAATAAACTCCAGACACCATTTGAAATCTAATGATAGCTGTTCAAAATTTAAATATGTACTCTCACTGAATTCACAAGGTCCTTTTTATAGTCAATGGAGAGAGAAAGGGATGTCTAGGTACCTCTAGAAGGCATTTTTCTTCTGATGTCTTAACTGTTTTCAGATAGGATGAATCACTCATGTAAATATCTGTCTTGCTCCACAGATGATTGAGGGTACCTGAGAGCCTACTTTAGACTAGTCAGCTAAATTTTGGATAGCTAAAGGCAGCAAAATTATTCTTAGCATATTTATCCATTATTTCTTTTCTAACTCCTTCTAACAGGTCCTTTCAGAGCCTCTATCAAGTGTAACCACCAACACAGTGTTATGCCTGAAATCCCCACTACACGAGACAGTCACATTACACACTTCACCAGGAAGCACAATCTAGTTATCTTAGGAAACAGATGGTTTATTTTTTTATTATCTGGTAAAGACCCCATGCAACAACTTTGCCTGAAATATGACCATACCTCTACAATTCTTCCATTGCTGTTTCCCTTCAGACTGCCTTAAAAAGTCCTCCAACTCAGACCTTCTGAAAGCCCCATCTTAAAGAGCAGTCCTCATTTCCCAGTTCACACTTTGAATCATTAGTGTAACTGGGTAGCAATGACTGCCTAGTGAGTACTTTTAAAGAATTTCCTATGTATATTTTGCTGCTAATTTTGCATGTATCAAGGACACCACTATCCAGCATACATCAACAGACTGTCTATTCAAGTCAGAAGTGATGAGCTGTCACAAGAAAGACCAAATTAGAAGTGTCTATCTATTAAGGTTTCTTCTAATTATTTTTTCCTCATGAACTGTTTTTGGTTGTTTTTTGGGTTTTTTTTTTTTTCAGTAGAAAACTGTTTTTCAAACAAAACACACCATGATGATTAAAATAGGCCATGAGTAATACAGACACCTCTAAAATTTTCTAGATGTGTATTACAAGAGGTATGGTAAATGAATAGGATGTGACTCAGTTTAGCTAGTTATTCAGAGATGTAGATCTTTCTTGTATCCCCACTCAGGTAATCCATAACTTGCAATGGAATGAAGACAGAATTGAGAGGAACACAGATATGATTTATTTGATATAATGTAGAGGGTTGTTTTTTTCCAGCAGAAGTAGATCCCATTCATTCATGGTCAAGCAGTTTGGATCTAGTTTTTAATTACTGATCTAAACTCAAATAAGATGCACAAAATGAGTTCTGTGAATCATATCCTATAAGCATTTGTTGGTATTGACTATCTAAGTAACCACTAGTGTGAGTCGTGCCCTCGGTAATCAGGGAGAAGATTGAATAATCAAAGAGCAAAGATGGATGGAGTTGTGCTTTAGCCTAGAGGAAATAAAACCAAAGCAAAAGCTGAGGATAGTCTTGTGATGGGTTGACCTTGGTTGGACACCAGATGACCACCAAATTTCTGTATCACTCCACTCCTCAGCAGGTTGGTAGTAGGGGAAATAAGACGGAAAATACTTTGTGGGTAAAGATAAAGGCAATTTGATAAAGCAAAGGCTGCATGTGGAAGATAAAGGAAAACATAAGATTTATTCTCTACTTCCCAACAGCAGGTGATGTTCAGACACTTCCTGGGAAACGGTCAACCCACCACAAGTCTTCATCTAGGCAAAACCAGGGAACTAGATACAAGGACTCTTGGGATCTTTTCCTTCATAGGGTGGCCATGGAGCTAGATTATTCCTGTCCTTATTAAGTATAATAGCTTGTCTATCTTTCATCTCTCTTAAACATGTCATGTTGGCACTGACACTTCACAGAGCACCAGCCACTCTAGATAAGTAGAAGAAGGGGCAATCAACTAATTCCTTCTGCAGCTACCAGAATGTAAAGGAGGACTGGGTTGCTCCAAGATTCATTAGGAAATAGCTCTCCAGCTTCTCTATCTAGAGAAGGGGACATTTCCTGAAAGCATGCCTTGCCCTAATTAATCTCTGCCCTTCACTATAAACTGATTGCAAAAGCTTGAGTTCTGTTATGCTTCATAAGAGTGGGTACAAGAATGATGTTTATAATGAGCTTGTAGCCTGTTGTCTCCCACATCCTCATCTGAGTTTATCACTGCCTTGTTTCCTGTCCGGACATGAGTCATTCCAGCAAGTCATTGAGCAAATCATTCCATGTTCCTGTCCAAACATCAATTAAGAGTTGTCTTGCTGTCAGAATCTACTCAGAAGAGCATCCACTGAGAAAGAAACTCTTGTATACACATGGAAACTCCAAGTAGTTCAAGTATTTTGCACTTTATTTCTATGGGAGTTGTGTTTTTGTCCAAGTGTAAAGTGCTCAGAGGAAACCATGACCTTGTGAATCAAAACCTTATCAGGGGACTTCTTTAAATCTAGTGTCAGTATGACATTGGTAGTTCCTCAAAACTAAACATGTTCATGGCAGATCACTGAAAAAACCCTTCAACAGAATCCTGAGCCTCAAAAGCAGCTGAAAATCATGTAGTACTGGAGGTGTTAAACTGAATTTGTGAAGCTGTCACAGATGCTGCCACTTCTGAGTGATATATGAATGCCAGGTGATTTGCAATGCTTCTTTGGACAAAGACATCATCCATTAATATCACCTGAAGTTTTGAAGCTTGCAATGCCAGTTGCTGGTATTCTGGATGCTTTGAGAACTGGGGTCTTCCGCATAAGCAAAAGTTCTTTTACTTAACTCTCTTTTCCTGCCATTTACTACAGCCTCTTACCATGAGTCTTCTACTGAGTCTGGCTATAAAGGCAGGGTTCAGTCTTCCATAGTGACTTAAGAAAATCTACACACCTTCCTCCTTAAAATGAAAACTTAAGCTGCACTTATTCATCAACAGATAAATATGTTGTATTATATCAGGGTTGTGGGTAAGACCAAGTCCCATGACAGCTGCATGGTAGAGCTCCAGAATTTACTACCCTCAGTCAGCCAGGGCCTTGGGTAGTGATGAAGTGGACGTGATTCCTGTTCCCAATGATATCTGTATCAGGTATCTTCATACCACACTGCTTTGGCGGGGATGATATTTAGCACAGAGACTTTGGGTTCTTCAGCTTCATAGTGTAGTCAACAAAGACAAACGGGCTTTCTAGAACATGATTCAAAGCAGGGGCTTATTTCAGCTGTTCCAGTTTTCTTGGGGATAAAAAAATATTCCTCTCACTTGACTGTAGTAGGTATGCAGGAAGATACCTGTCTGAAGTAAGTTGGCCCTTGAGAATCTCCTCCCCTTTCTTCCTATGCTGACAAGCAAGGAATGAAGGTCTTCCAGGAGTATGATGCTATTATCCTTCCAGTGCTCTTCCAAAAACTCCTCACCTTCTCTTTTGTCCTTCTACTGTGTGGGGCTAGAGAACTGAGGAAAACACATCCAGTTAACTGCTAGTGATGGTCATCAGGTAATTATCCATGACTGGAATTAATGATCCAAATTCAAAACTGATGTGGTGAGCCTTTCTTCTCGGAACTTTAGCTAGCTCTTTCCTTTATGGTTACGTGAGGGTTTTTTTGGTTTTGTTTTTGGGGGTTTTTTTCTGACAGTCTGGTTTTGTCACTGATTTATATAGGGGAGTTTAATGACATTTTTGAGATCTTGACATTGAAAGTTTTCCTTGTACATTGAGAAAGGAAGAGTGAGCAGTCCCTGATACCCATTTTTTTTACCCTTTTTTTACCCTGATACCTGTCTTTTTTAGCATCTACACAGGGCCTTTTGTTACAGAGTAGTCTTCATGTTTAGGTGTGTGTGTATACTATCACTATACTATCCCTAAGCTGGAGAAAAATAATAATGTATATGATAGCTCTGCCACCACAATACAGCACCCAAACTAATTAGCTCCACAGAGAAACTGGGTTAATTAGCCCAGTCACAACATCATTTCTGTTAAGTTTTACACTTTGGGCAGCTGAGCTCATAACTTCAAATATCAGTGTGAACGAACACACAGTATGGATGACACCTTGTGCTGCACTCTGTCAGTATGGTACCTGTGCATAAGGTCATCCCTTTTACTTATGAAATCAATGGGTAATTTGCATAATTGATTTCAGAGCAAACCCAATATTCTACCTAGGCAGAATACCAGATAAAACAGAGTGTGCTGGGAGTACTAATTCTGAATTAACTGAAAGATTTTTGTAGCTCATTATAGCATAAAATGATAATGAAAAAACCCCACAGGATCTGCATCATAAAATTTTGTACATTAATAACTTTTTAAAACACTAAAAAGAAAGGAACTAAGTAATGAAATGTGGTTATCCCTTTATGTCCATTATCTAAGTACCTACAGAAGACATAATTTCTGATCCTGGCACACTTATAATTTGGCGAAGAATGGGAAAACAGAAGAAATTAAGAGGAAAATTAAAGCTAGACAAACCAAACCAGAAAGGAGAGCACATCGTAAAGCAGGGAGACAGGGTTTTTTAGTAAACTCATTGAGAGTGTCATTGAATCAAGATCAGCTTGAGACAAATTACTGGCTGGGGAAAATGAGTCACTGGATGGAATTTTGTGCTGTTACAGAGGTTGGCCTGGAGGAGCAGCATGTGTCCTTTTGGCTCACAGAACCAAGTTGGTTGGACTTAAGAGTCTGATATGAGCTGAAGCAGACAGTACTTGGGTGTCTAGAGAAGAGAAGCTCTGTTTTCTACTGAATTAACATGAGAAAAAAAATTTCCCTTCTGTGCTCGCAAGAATTGTTCCTTTCAGTTTGGTAAGGCTGAGAATCTGAGCAAAGCAAAGCAAATTTGACTTATGCTGTACCGACCAAAGGTTCAAATTAATGACACAATTAAAAATATATAATGAACTGAGCAACGGTTCCTGAGCAGAAGCACCATCAGCCACATAGCACTTGTAATGAACTGTATCATAACTTAAACTCATTAAAATAATTTTAAGCTAAGATCCTTTACTTAGCACTTATGAAAAGGCCAGACATCCATATAAAAGAGTTATCAGGCCCAAAGTTTCCTACGGGCTTATGTTGTTCATATGGGCCATTACAACAGCTTATCTGACTTGCCAATTTATGGTAATCAGAACCTAAAACAATTCCTTTGCTCTTTAATGGTTTGTTTTGTAACAAAGGCCTAGGCATGGAATAGTACTCTCTGCTTCATAGTTGAACTGAGCAACAGAGAATTTTGCCACTTCCTATGATGTACGGGTGCATAAGTCAGAATAACTGGCAGTCGCTGTCATGTATCTTTCCTTGAAACACCATGCTCCGCTTCGCACCTCTATCTGTTCCAAGTATCTTTGTCTTTTGAATAAATTATGTTAAAAAAGAACTGAAACACTTTAGAAAGGAAATGAGTTCACAGTTTAGTCCATCATAATGATAACCTTCTTTGATGTACCTCTATCTCTACAAATGCTGGACACTGTGCCAGCACTAACGTAGCATTTAACAATAATGCAGGGTGGGGAGAAATATAAAAACATAATGGGTCAAATCCCCCACAGGAGAAAATTAATCCAATGCCACTTATTTCAGTGGAAAAATGCCAGTTCCTACCAGTTGAGGATCTGCTGTTTTTCACAGGGCTAATTTTAATGATTAATAAAATACCAGATTGGTATTTGTTGTTGTTTAAAGTGATTGGTGCCTGATATCCCCACATTATTATTTAATTCCAGTATCAACAAGATTATCACTTAATTTGGACCAGTGTGTGTGCATAAAAATGATGCCTCGCAGAGCCTATTTATGATAATCCTATCAGCTGGCAGCCAAGAATTGACTGAGATATTTGTCACCCACTATGAAGCTAGGATTATTCAGGAAATGAAACCTCTCACACACTTTCTCTGCCTGCCTTTATGAGGACGTGCCACAGTATTACAGCCAGCTCTTTTGTCCTCCACTGGAATTAAATGGCATCTCAGAGAAGATAATTAACTGCACACAATGAACAGGGTTACAGAAGGAGGAAGGCAGGTTTGTAGGAAAGGACAGACAATGTGTCATCTTCCCTGTCAAGTGCACAGAATATAGAGCCAGGTGTTGTTTAACTTGCTTTCACTGCTTGAAGGGAAAAGCTTGTTAGGGCAGCAAGGCATGGAAAAAGAGATGCTTTAATATGAAGGTTTAGAAGGTGTTGCTGCAGTTTTATCAAATTGGCTTTAGATGCTGAAGGAATATTCTCGGGAGTTGCTGAGTTTTCCAGCTCCTTGTCCTACTCCTTTTGAAAGAAATAGCAAACAAAAATGCTCCCAGTCTGTATGTGGGGAAAGAGATGCTAATACTGATTTTCACTGGTTTTGGTGCTTGAACTTGAAACTCAATATAAACTTGAACTCAACAAGAGAGAACAATCACTGCTTCTGAGGAGTGCGAAGCATCTTCTGATGTGTGAAGCTGTTTCACACTGCTTTCCTCAATCTCACTACTTTTTATGTCACTTTCTTTACCAGTGGAGCAAGGGCTGTAGCATAGTCAGAAGCTACAGGGTAGATGATGGAGCAATGAATGCTGCAGAGCAGGTCACGTAAGTCTTTCTATGAGTGCCTTGTGGATAGGAGGTAGTGAACATGAAACATTAAAGCGTACGGATTGTGGAGAAGGGTATTCAGAAGGAAAGATGCTATTCCTGTCAGCTCCTCTTCTCTCTGCTATGCATCCTGCTTGCTACCTAGATTTCAGAGAGACAGTCAGGACAGACAAAGAAATACACAGAAAATGCTTCCTCTAATTACTGATGAACAGCTCTGCAGGTCTGTAGTAACAGCTATATTAAAGAAAAAAAAAAAAAGAAAAAAAAAAAAAGGCATAAAAAACCCACACAGTGTTATCTACTTTTATCACTCAATTATATAACATCTCTGAATCCTAAGGATGAAGTGTCTTCCTGAAATATACTTCAAGAATCTGGTCTTTTTTTTTTTTTTTTATTCCTAATCAACCTGTTTTTCCTGCAATAAGAAGTCCAGAAGATATAATGATTTTTGACAGTATGCTTAGAGCTTAAGGGCTATGTGCTCCTCTTTACAGTCAAGAGCAGTGCAAAGGGCAGGGAGCTTCAGTGAACAAGAAAGAAAGAAAACATAAATTGCACTCATCTAGACTTTCAACAGCTAGCAATGAGAGATGAAAGCCAAGGCAACCCACCAGAAACCATGGAAAATACTGAATGGGGGGTTATCTAATGGGATTTGGATGCCAGGCTATAACTATAAGTGAACTGTAGATAGAAGATGCATGCAGTTCAAAGCAAATTCTGCATAATTCATTCCTTTTCAGACATCTTCTGTAAAAATCCAATGAAACTAATTTTTTTGCCCCACAAAGAGATGCAGATTTCTCTGGATAGCAAGAGTACTGTTCACTGGGAAGAACAGTAACTTATAAGATGGTTTTCATAGTAAGCAGAGATGGATGAAACTCAAGGCTTGGCAAACAGTTTTCTGACTCATTTTCATTGTGTGTTTGATCACTATGTCCATTCCATCACCCATAAAAACTTTCAAGAGGGAATAATGCTAGTGAACAGCAACACAACACATGTGATGCGAGTACCTACATTTAGAGGGTAGAAATCTTACAACAAAATATAAAATGATTTTTCCCTTTGCAGAAGTATAACCTCACAGTCTAGCCCCATAATTATCTCTCATATAAAGTGAGGTATCTGCATTGATGATGAATATAGCTCAGCTGTAGCAGAGCTGTAGCTGAAGCTGTTGCTATGGGCAATACAGAGAAACAGACTATTCAGTGTATGATTCCTTTGACTTGTTTCAGACATTTCAACATGAGATTAATCATACCCAGCTAATCCTTCTCTCCAGTGATTCTGAAAGAGTTGAGAGAAACAACCAAAGTGCAGACATCGACACTATACTTGTGTTCAGATAAATCTTACCCTTTCAGATGATTCTTAGTTCTTTTCAGAGAGTTCTTAGTTCTCTAAAGTCAGTTGATATTCTGGGTCATAATAAAATTATTATAATAATGATTATTATTATTAAGAAAAATTTAAATGAATGAATAATGAAGTACCTAAAAAATTTCCATAAGCTTATGTCTAAGTTTCCTTTAGGGTTTAGTAGACCCATACTTTTTGCTGAAGTTAAAGAAAAGAAGTCTATTATTGTCATGGCTTCTTGGAATCCCTTTCTTTATATCTTAAGATAAGAGAACTTTTATAGGTTTTTCTTTCCCTTCCAATGTAACTCAGGGTTGGAGGGAATTTATCACGCTGATTTACTCTTGTGTAACTGGAAGTAGAATTAGGTCCACAGCAGGTGAACCATCTAAGGCATGAGATGGTAAATTGAATTGGAAGAACACAGTAATATTTTAAACTCTAGGTCTTCTGTGGTTGGAAAGAAGTCCACATAAACAAGATGATATGAAAACTGATGAGAATGGTGGATCCACACTGCTTGAAAGCAAATGTAGTTTCTCACACTGACTGTAAACTTCCCATAAAGGCGCAGCCTTTTTGTACAAATAACAGGCCTTCATGCCTGGCACCTGAATGATTCGTTGTTTCCAGCAGACAAACTGTGGCTTTATGGCCTGGGAATGACAATAGGAATGTGTTTATTGCTAGGGTCACAGCTGGAGATGATTATTACTCTTTTCTTTGTCAAAAGGAAATGCTACAGGCAGCTAAATGTACTTTCAGGCTGATTTAAGGGAGTATTCCTGGGAAAAAAACTCCTCTCTGCTTAAGTTTTCCTTTCTCAGATCTAGGTTTACTTTACCACCGGAAAGCCAGAGGTCCATAATATTTTTGTTCTGACAGGAAATCATGCAAAATTTACATGTTATGCTTTATTGAGGAGACTGGGATGTAATTAGGGTTAAGGATTCTAAGGATTAGGGATTCTTATTCCTCTGCAAATTCACCTCAGTGCCCATGTATAGCACAGGGCACTCAGAGTCTGTGCTGTGTATCACAGCTTCTCTTTGGTAGCACTGAGTTCCACCTCATGTGGAGACAGCTTGGCATGGTGGTGACATGTTCTAAAAGCCCAGTCCAAACCTTACTGTAGTAAATGAGTTGAAGGTGCTCTAAAGAAGACATTCCAATATAGAAATACTGTGGCAGCACTTCCTCTTCACAAACCAAGACCAAAGGGTAGCATATTGTAACCTTTCAAAATACACCTTGCCTTCCAACCTCAGTACTCAGCTCAGTCAATGGGATCCTCTGCAAATGGTTGGTATCAGCCTTTTTATAGACATGGATGCATGTCTATATATTATATTTTGTAATTTTATTATATATTATATTTTGTAATTAATACAGTCTATTCCTCCATTCTGCCATTGACTTGGGTAGCTGAGATGTAATCTGATTTAATTTCTGTAACATAATCTTGTTTGTTTTTATAGTACTTCCCCCTGCTAATATTAAAATCCTATTCATTTAGCTGTATGCACTGGTAGATAGATGCGCATCTGTGGGTGGATTGTAAACATGGAAGAGCTGATATATGAAGAAATGCTTTCAGTGGGCTGAAAAAATATCCAGAAAGCTGAGTGTCTGATAAGCTTTAAGCTTTCAGAAGTGTAGCCACAATATTAATAAGACAAAGGTCATAGTGGTTCTCCAGAAGTATATGTTATTTTGTTCAAAGTCTTTGAAAACTGAAAAAGTATCTTTAATAATTTCTTTTCCCTGGCTACAAACAATACAGCTTACATTTTATTCTAATTTCACGGGATGAACTTTAAGAATCAGGAAGATTCTTGTTTCAGACTGAATCAGGTGGTGAACGTTCAAATTGTAAACATAGACTTGTGCCTGACCAATTATAGACATTAGAAATCTTAGACATCTTCATCTGAGATTCTCCTCAGCATCAGAAGAGAGAAATCAGATTTCTTTGAGAGCAGATCATCTCATCAGAAAAATGTACATTACAAATATGTCAAAGGAGCCATGCTTAAAAGGATCTATCTCCTTCCAATTACAAAATGTTTATAGAAACCAACATTGTAGATGCTGATAGCTGCTGAAAGCAATTGCATCCAGAGAACACCCCATGGATGGTAAAGGTGGATTTTGATGCCCAGTAGGAATTCAGACAGCTTCAATGCGGAGCTTCATCACCACAAAGAGTAAGAAACAGTTATGCCTCACCCTTGATCACACAGGGAGGTGTAGTCTGCAAACTTGGACGTTACTGGAGAGCAAATGCACCTGAAGTGTCCTAGAAGAAACCCAGCTACCAGTTTTATTTCCTGCAACAGTGAGCTTTTTGGAATTAATGGATCTCAGGCACTTATCCTGGAAGTATGTATCTAAATATCTGTGAGAATTGGACAATTAAGTGGAAATTCCCCTGTTAAGGTATGCAATCATAGCATGGTATTTATATATCAGTACCATATAGATATTCCAGCTCAGATGGAAAGCCCATCATTTTAAGTATTATATAAAAGCATGGTGAAAGCCAGCTCATTTCAGCACTAAAATATCTGAAATGAGATGACAAGATAAAGGATGTCAGATGTGAAGCGAGCAGCCTTATATTATGAAGCAGGTTAGGGGCAAAACCAGCACAAATACCAGATTTCTGGAGCTTTCCTCTTCCATGAGGTCATACTACCTTCCTACTCTGTGTATGCTCTAAGTAAATAAAGGCCAGCTATGGATAATGAGCTCCTTTAATTAAAAACAGAGCCTGTTCCCATTGCCTGCCCCTTGAGGAAATGCCTGGACTTTACTCCCAGGAGATGGTTTGAATGCATACAAAGTAGTGTGGTATATATATGCTGTTGAACTCACGGTAAACCAAGAGACAGAGGCAGAGATGCACATAGGGGTTAGGGATGCTGCACTGTGTCTGAACAGAACCATAGATTCAAGTTGTGGTACATCTCCTTTTTACAGTGTAAAAGCTTTAAAACTGGTTTTGCACACAGATTACTCAGGTTCCGAAACGTGTTGATTCTTTGAAAGTCAACAGGATGAGGTCAGTTCAGCTTTGGGATTGTATGCAATGTAAACACGAGTATAGAAGTGATCTGATAATTAGTCCATATACATTGTCTTAGTTCTTGCCTTCTTAAGAATAGGTAAAAGATGATAACAAAAAGCCACACAGTTTTTGTTATCAAAGACTGGCTAAAATGGTTGGTAACTCCTTACTTTCCCTCCCTGTAAGCATGCTCTGACTGTAATCACTTACTTCGGGCTAATCAACTTCCTCTGGGAAATCAAGAAAGAAGCCAAAACAACAACAACAAAAAAGAACCCTGCTGATTAAGTACAGCCATGAGAGATGCTGCCTGTGCTGCCTGATTTCCAATGAGCATTTTGTCTTACATGGGATTCTTAAAACTAAAATAGCCAATAAAAGCTTTTTTCCCCAGAACTAAAAGCACCTCAGCTGTTTTATGTACTAATGCATTCAACAGTAAGCAAAATGCAGCTGTTAAATCAGTTGCATATCAGCCTGGCAGGCCCAAGTATAGGTAGTTCTGCTTGTCTTGCCATTAATGTCAAGTAAAAGTAGGTGACAGTAATTGGTGTTGTTGGGAAATGAGTTCTCCTGAGAAGAGAGCAGTTCTGTGAACGCAGAGAAATGCGTCGTAGTGTGGATTGAGAGCTTACTGTGTCAAGGCAAAATTCCAAATTCAGAACTAGGGAATGAAATTATGCAGCTAATGAAATATACATCTGAGGAATCCCTTTAAAATATTCAGCCAGAGACATCCCTAGCTTATGTCTGGGAAGGCAAAGAATTGTGCCTGGTAGTAAGCCCATTATGTCTATGGGTGGCGTTCTGTATTTTTTTGATTCTGTGTTCTTTATCTGGAATTAAAATTCAGTAAAATAAGATCATCATTAAAGATGCTGCAGATAAATAACTTCTGTTGAACTTAATGACATAATCATAAAGTTCTGAGTCATATTCATTACCTCTTGCCTTTGTCTCTCTGGATGAAAGTTAATTTGCAGAGTAAGACGTCAGCATGTGGGCATTCTCACATGGGTCTGTAAGCAAGCCAAGCTGCTATGTTTCTATTCTAGTCAGCAGAGAGCTACCCTTTGCTGTCTGTGGAATTCAGGGGGTGATTCAGTTCATCATATATAGGTGTACTGAGGTAAGCACAGGACTATCTCACAAGGGACCTGATTCGGTTGTCCTCAGATAGTCCTCTAGTGCCATTAAGGATGCTCTCAGCTATCCACATACCCATGCAGGAATAATGGATGGATGACACAAGGTTTAAAAGTAATCCAAGGTAATTCTGGAGAGAAGATGTAGGACTGACAATACTTTCAAATGGCAGTAGAGAAATATATACTACATGAAGTAGATATAGTATCATAGTACATACTATATATATCTATATAGTAAACTGAACTGAGTCTTCAATACCCATCTCACATGTGCCTATCTTCTTATAGACATTCAGCTGCCCATGTGCAACTCTACAGTGTCTCTCTGAGATGCTCCGGAACACTGTGCCATGTCTGCCAGACCATGCTACTGTCTTGGATGCTGCAGGGAACCTCAACAGGCAGTAGGTGTCAATGGTCAAGAGGTGGGAATGTATGATAGGAGGATGAGAAAAATAGAGTGTGCCACTGAGACCTTGATCTGGGGTCCCAGTTGGGACATGGGAGTGTGGGGGAGTGCAAGTGATAAGAGGCTGCTAAGTAGGGCTGTGGGTTATATAGCCTTGGAAGTGAAAACAGCTGATCTGCTTTTTCAGAGTAGTTGAGGACTGTGCTTCAAAATTTGTTTGTGGGGAGGGTGTGTGGCCTGTTCTTGTCCTCTGAGAAATAAAAAATCCATACAATATAAATTAAGGTATAATAGGTGAGCTGTAACCCTTTTTACAGATGATATGATATAGTTCTGGTCCATTTCCTTTGCTGCATAGAGTGCTTATAAAACTCACAGTAGGAGACAGAGAATTTTAGCTTTGTTTTGAGACTAGAAGAAAAATCCAGAGGCTAATGGGTCTGGTAGGCAGAGGTTTGTGGGGATTGCCTGCCAGTACTTGGGACATACCATGGAATAGGGGAATTGCTGCAGAGCAGTACTGCTCAGGTAGCCTGTCGCACAGTGGGTGCCTCAGATTTGTGCTCCAGCTCACCGTGGGGTAAGAGGTGGTCAGGAGCATGAAAAGCACAAACCTGAGAAAGAAACCATGAAACTTTGCTATAAATACATGAGATGCCAGAGGGGCTGGGAGGACGTCTTTTAGAGTGGGGTATGTTTAAAATTATTTTGTATTTGTAAAGATTTCAGGGTCATTATGTTCATAACAAATTCCCAGACAGTGATGTTAAATAGAAATAAACTGATAATTAGAGGAAGAAGGCATCACTCATATGTTCTGAAATACATGCAAGTGAAAACATAAACGAGGAGGCCTGGGTTAAAAGCATAGTGTTTGAAGAATGTTTCTGCAGGATTTTTTTGAGAAAACAACTTTCAGATCTGTTAGTCAAATTTCCTGTCAGGCAAAGGAAGGTAGACAAAAAAGGGAGACAAAGTTCTAAACATGTATTTTTCTTTTCTTTCTAAAAATAATTTTTTTTAGTCATAAGGACTGTGACTGCCACTTTTTGATTTCTGCCATAGTTAGTCTGTGGCTCTGTGCAGTAATTTTAGTGTGACTGCTGTGAGTTGGAGCTGGAAGCATTAACATCTGTTAACTGAGACTTCTCTAATTTTAAACTAATCATACATTGAATGTATTTGATAGGACTGAATGAAGTGAGATATTATTTGAGCTTTATTAATACATCTTATTAAAAGAAAATACCACTTCTATCCAATTTACTGATGATCAAAACAGATTGTAAAACAGTGTGCAAGCATGTACAGATGGGTGCAGATGGTGCATGAAGCAATTCTAAGTGCATCAATCACTTGCTTCAAGTGTATTTCATAGACAAGAAAATACATATTGCTAAGAATGTCTTGCTTTATATTACCACAACTATGCACAGAAGTGCCAGATTCCCAGTACAGCTCCTGGTATGCAAAGACTAAGTCAATCAGGCAGTGCTGTTTCCTGTGTCATTTAGGATTGCTATGAAACCCTCCATCTGGATCAAACAGAATAAGAAGTCAAACAGGAAAAAAAATTATGACAGTCCTTGCTTCCCCCAGTGCTTCGCTTTTATCTTGGAGTGGAACAGAAAAATGAAAGGTAAAATATTTATACATGAAGTAAGGAAGAAGTGGCAATAAAGCTACATGTTGAAATGCAGGGAGAGGACTAAAAAGTGAAGGTCAGAAATCTGTCTGTATTCAGTCAAATTCCATATATCTTTAGGCAAGACAGTCATCATAGTAGTAGTAGTAGTAGTATAGAAACATAATAGTATAGTACTACTGATAATTTTTCCACCCTCCACCTTGTATTTCAGGACAGGAAGATACGATGGAGCTCCAGGTAGAATCCACTTATTATTGGAGTTCCGCTAGAGCTACCCTAAAGAATTTGTATGAGGGATGATGATATAAACTGTCCACATGAGAATACAAACAAAAGCAATGAACCTCTTGTTCTTACACAGTGATTCAAGCATTCTATTCTGCTTCTTGCATTTGGGATAAATACTGCTTCCCTGAGGAGACAACGGCCAGCTCAGCCTTACTATGCCAATGAATTATTCTCTTTCTGGGGAGATACACAACGAGTATTAGTAATTTGGGAAAAGTTGCTATTTCTAACATCTCCAGCACTACACCTGAAATAGACGTACAATGCTGAAGGGAATTGTACAGGAATCACAGCAGAATGCTCTCTGAGGAGAAGCGTAGCCTGTATCCCAGATGCACTAAGGACCTTTATTTCATGCTGGTGTTTACTCTTGCGAAGCTTAACTTAGGAACTGCAAAAACAAGAGATCTTCAGTGTCAGAGCAAAAAGATTAAAGTGAACATGAGCCAGCAGTGTGTCCAGGTGGCCAAGAAAGACAAGAGCATTCTGGTTTGTGTGGCTGGCAGGACTAGAGAAGTGATTATGCCTCTGCACTGGTGAGGCCACACCTTGAATACTGGGGCCCCTCACTACAAGACATTGATCAGAGAAGGGCAATGAAGCTGGTGAGGTGTCTAGAGCACAAATCTTATGAGGAGTGGCTGAGGGAACTGAGGTTGTTTAGCCTGGAGAAAAGGAGGCTTAGAGGAGAGTTTACCACTCTCTACAGCTACCTGAAAGGAGGTTGTAGTGAGGTGAGGATTGGTCTCTTCTCCCAAGAAACAAGCAATAGGACAAGAGGAAATGGCCTCGAGTTGTGCCAGGGAACATTTAGATCGGACATTAGGAAAAACTTCTGCATGGAAAGGGTTGTTAAGCCCTGAAACATGCTGCCCAGGGAAGTGGTGGAGTGACCAGCCCTGGAGAGATTTAAAAGATGTGTAGATGTGGTGTGGAGGGGCATGGTTTAGTGATGGTTTTCACAGTGATGGGTTAATGGTTGAACTTGATTATCTTAAAGGTGTTTTCCAATTGAAATGATTCTATGAAAGTGGAAGAATGGACCTAAAAAGCTGGCTCTGGAAGTAAAATATAAAATCTGAAAGGAAATAGATGTATTTACATGTTCAGAAAAGACAAGAAAAACATGTTTGACTTGAAAGAGATACAAGGTAGAATTAGATTGGGAAATACAGCACAGTGAAAGCCAGCACTAAAATAACAACTTTCAGAAGCAAACATAATACAGCTGTACCAGCATTACAGCTGAATTGTGGAATAGTTTGGATTACGACTGTTCACTTTTGCCTGAAGTTTATCCACAGTCTTTAATGTCTGAATTGAAATTGTTCTTGTTGGCTTGAAACTTGTTTATCCAGTGAGTCTATGAGCATGTGTTTAGAAGCTGTAGGCACTTTGTTTAGGGCCTGATTTAGATCTGGACAACTTTTTGATTACCTTTATATTTCCAAAATGAAACTAAATACTGACAGAGAACCATCTCTCTCTCTGTTTTTTGTTTGTTTGTTTTGGTTTTTTGTTTTTTTCCAAAGAGATTTAGCTCTAAGGTTTTTGTTTTATATCACTGACTTTATGTGTTGACAGGTAGGGTTCTTCTCTTCTGAAACATGGCTTTAGGCTTACAGAACCTCCAGGAGGTTATATGGGACTCTTGAGAGATAAGGAATTAGGAAGGGAGACAAATGGAAAGCGATGAAGCAACACATTGTGAGGAATTACATTTACGGGAGGACAAATACATGTGAACTTCACTTAAGAATGCCTGATGCACCAAAAAAACCATGCAGATACCAGTAAATATTCCAGCAAACTACACCATGCTCTTTTACCCTGGGACTCACAAGTGATGCGAGTTCCCAAATTTGGCTCCAGAATTTTGTTCTACCTATTCTAGGAATATTTACATTAGGTAAGATACGGTCATTCAAGATAATCATCTCCAATGAGCACCTTTCAAAATTTCTCACTTTCTCTAGGAAATAGCATGAATTCTGGCCTTCTTGCAGACAGGTCTGAATGAAGTGACACATGCATGATGACTATGAACATTCTCTGAGTAGATTTCTTTAATTCTGCAAGCACCAAAGAAGAAGGATCTTGAAGCAAAGCACATTTTGCTATGTTGGGTGCTTGACAGGAGGTCAGAGGAAAGAGTGAGACACTCACTGGGGAATAATCTTCTCTGAAACCAGTTCCTCACAAGAAAGACTTTGTCTTTGATGTGGATTCACCCACCAACTCCATACTCATAACTCAGGCACCTGTACGAACAGGTTAGGTCTATATCTATGTTAATAAATAAAAAGAACTGGGCACTTTTTTCTGTCCCTCAGACACACATCATATATGCCCACATTCCTAAACTTTCCAGACTCCCTAACAAGAAATCCCAAATATAACAGGGATGTTGCTGGTTTTGGCTGCTTTTTCTTTATCTGGTATTTTTGAGTGAATGCTGACAATCCTTAACAATAGATTCACCGTTATATATTTGCAGCTAAACAGCACAGCTTGAGTTGAGATATTGTTCTCACTGATGCACAAAGCTTCTATTTATCAACTGAGTACACAAATATCAGGGAGCTGTGCACAGTCATCTTTGAGTATGCCTCTTCATCAGGGCAACCACTTGAGATTCATTATTTCCCTGATAGCCTGCAAAGCCCACTTTACTTGGCTTTTCGGAGCTGTGCGTCCCATCGCGCTGTAGTACTCAATCAGGACATTCAGATTCATCTCCCCTGACTTTGGATGTCCACAGCTGAGACATTTCTGACAGCAGTGTTGCTACCTGGGCTCCTGTTCCATAGCAGAACAATCACTTCAGGTTATGATTAACCTGATGTTAGATATTTACTGTAAAATGGGATGACTGGTACCATAAATAGCACAGATTAGCTCACCACTGACTGTAAATGCTTGTCCAGGTGAAAAGGCCACTTGGAGACTTCTCCTGAGTAATATGGCTACATTTATTCAAATAAATCCTCAATTTTTCATTTGCTGCTTTCCCACTATTGAGCTATTCCTACTATGGTGTTGTTTCCCACTTCTCCTGGAGGCTTCTTCCCCTGTAGCATGCTTCTCAGAAGACAGCATTCTACCCTGCTCCAAGAATTAGTCAGCCATGAATAAATTCCTGATGAGATAGACTTGAGCTAAGACACTAAAATTTCCACTGGAGCAACTGGGAAGCTGTTATCTCTGCTGATTCTGCTATAAGCAACTTCCAGATAAGCAACTACTGTCTGAGAAATTATAACAGGCTCCAGGGTGGTACCCTTATCTTCAGGGTATCTATCCATCTATAGGAAGCAGCATGAGACCAAACCCCCTGCAATATCCAGCCAGTGGAGCCACAGTGGTTTAAAACAACTGAGAATATTTCTTCACCTTTTTGAAAATTGCTTTCTTGTTTCAGGTCTTCATCTTTTTTTTTTTTTTTTTTTTCCAGATACACAGAAGAGGATTCCTCTGCATCCATTAGTTAAAGAAAATGACACCTAAATACCCTGAGATACTCTGTGGAGGCATAGAACATTTGGTTTAATGCATTAATTGCTTCCAAAGAAAAACAAGCAAGAAAAGAATTTATTAATCATGAAAGAATACCAGAATGAGCGTTATGCTTCACAGGGGTCCCTAAACACAACTAGGAGAGAGATCTGTCTTGTAAGAGGGTTTGTTTAGTGCTTGCAACTCTTGGTTTTGAAAGTCCTCAGACATTCTCTTTTGCTAATTTTTGAGGGAGTTTTTTGGAGTCTGATATTGTGGCAAGATTTTTCAGAAGCATAGGTGGACTTGAGTACTGAAATATCTACTTTTTAACATGTTATTAAGTTTATCAGAAGTTGATGTACAAGAAAAGCCAGATAATTCTGGATGAAACACATTTGAGGTATTACAAGTTTATTTATATCTTCCAAAGTCTACCCAACTTATTTAATCCTTCCCATTGGGCAAATCATTCTATGTGACTGAATTTCTAGTGAAGGCATTACTATTAGCATAATTTTGATGACCTATACAATCTAGATCACCGTTTTGCAGTCAATGACTATGCACATTGTGTCAATCTAAACATAATGGAAATTGCTTCAAAGTCTATCCCAAATTAATTCCACAAAATGACTTAGTAGGCCATGTACTATCTGCAAATCAGAGATGAATAGCCAAAGTTTGCAGTGCCTGGTACTTGGAAGAGTTAACCACCAAAAAGTGCTCTTCTGGATTTCTAGATGTCATAAAAGACAAATAGCTGTGCAGCTGTAGTCAAGCTGCCACCATAAAGTATGTTCTGCCTACTCTGATAAGCAGATTGGAGTGCTCTGCCTCTGCTTTCATGCACTCGTTGCATTGTACGGAGCTTTCTTTCCTGTTTGATTCGTGTTTGTTTCCTCACAATTTATTCAGCTGTCTGACAGCATTTCGGGTTGTTTTTTTTTTTATGAGCTGTAGGGTAGAAGAAATAAGTTCTCTATTTCTTGCTTTGATCCAATTAATTTCTTGCTTTTTTTTTCCCAATGCTCCAGTCTGTTACGGATTTTTTTATTTGGATTTTTTTTTCTCATTCAGCATCTGTAGCTAAAAGAAATAGCAATTTCCATATAGTAAGTGCTTTACTGTGTGGGGTTTTAACACTTCAGTAAGAGTTTTAATCATAGGACCTTCATTTCTGGAAGAGAAATAGGTAGAGTACTGCAACACTTACTAGCCTTTCATCTTTGGAAGGCCTGTTGAGAATAGCCAGTGAGACTCACTGGTACTTTAACTGATCGGGAATAAAATGAATGCACAGAAACAAAGGATAGGACTGTGTTCACCATGTTGGACAGGGAATCAAAGATCTAGGCTCAAATATTAAAATGCCACAATGTCTCTGTGCAACACACAGTGATTTTTGAGTTAGGCAGTTCTGAAATCAGGAGCAGTCTGGATGTGTCAACTTGGTGCTCAAGTAACTGGCCCACCTATAAACCTAAGATAATCAAGCTGAAGAGCTGTTGCACTAACATCTGTGTACACTCTCCTCCCTCTGTTCTTGTTCCAAGAGGTAGAAATTCTGTGAGTTGTCCTAGAGTTTTGTGTTTGTATTGTTTCCAGGCTGAAATTGGACCCTGGCCATCCCACTGATTTATCCATCTTCACTGAATGGAATCAGTCCACTCTTGTTCGTAAGGAGTTTCTTCTATGCCTCACTTGCTGTACTGAATAGCTCATGCTGAAAAGATGTCAGAGTCTTTATATACTTTATGCTTAGGGCATAAAAAAAGGGCAAAAAAAAAATCCTTTTTTTTAGAGACAACCATGAGAGATTTATGCCATCAATGCTGCATTGATTTGTGAGCACACTGATGTTAGAAATGACCAGACACTACTCATTGCTTAACTAGTACATTGTAGTGGGCTGTTCTAATTGCAGTCAATTGTATTAATGCAAGTTTTAGATTCTGTGGAAAGTGGACTGGCCTATTGAGAAGTACTAATATTCCCTCTTCTTGACCTACATTTTTTTTTCAGTTGTTTTATTTTGGACTGTAGTTCTTAGAAGATGATCAAGATTCCTTCTTTGCCTTAAATGTGAATTCTTATGATGAACTGTTCATTCATAAGTAACATTAATCTTCTGAAGTCCATTTCAAGTAGATTCTGATAATCTAAAAACTCTAAGGCTTGATTAAAAACATTAAGCATCTATCTTCTTCCAATATGTAGCAAATACTGAAACTTGACTTCTCAGTGGAGATCAGCTGTGTCAAGTCTAGATATACTCTCCACATCACTTCTTTTCCAGAGGTCTTGTAAACCACAGCCCATGGTTTCATCTGTGTAATCCCATGCCCGTTCTGGTGGGATCTTGGCTCAGTTTTGCTGAGGAAGTAGCTTTCAGCTGTGAGTAAGACTGTACTCTAAAGCCATGAAAGAAAAGTCAAAATGCAGGCATCAGTGAAATTATTAAAATTACATTTAGGGCCATGTCCATATTAATCTTTCATTTAGCAGCATATGGATCCTTGCTCTCTCACATCGTGTGTCAGCCAAGTATCTGCTGCGTGCTTTTAACTTCTTGATGCTCTGTTCGCACAAGGTATTTGTGCATGGTAGGAAAAATCTAAACAAACTTGATCTACTGAGCTAGGATTTGAGGGGATGAGTGCAGTCTCATGCCAAGCATCAGTGTCATGTACATCGATCGAGTCAGAAAAGTCAGAGCAAAGAATGAGCTCTTTTGCTCTTCGCAATCACGCTACTTATCCTTCAGCCCAGGTGCCTCTAAACTGGTGATTATACAGCATTTGCTCCATGCTGTACCATTCTTCCATGCTAGGAATCAAGTCATGCACTATTATCTGCCAGTGTTCAACCAGATGACTTCTGCTCTAGTCCTGCTGGTGTATACCAACTTAGGGAAATGTCCTTTGAGCTTCAAATAAGCAGGTTACACATTTGTTTGAAAATGATTGTTGCACTGAATGCACGGTTCTTATGCAAATGTTTTACATAACTTTTAAGAACATTTGTTTGGCAGCAGCTTGGACACTGGTGAAAGGACAGAGCAGCAAGCAAGAAAGGCTAACAAGAGGAAAGTCCAACAGAACTGAAGTTCAAACAACTTGATACCTTTTCCCTAATGGGAAAAGATCTGTCCCTTTCTGTCTAAAGCTGGAATGGAAGCAAACCCCTTTGATATTGCACTTCACGTATCAGTCTTGCCTTTTCTTAAAAAAAAAACAACCACAAACAAAACATAAAAAACTAACATTTGCAGGAATTACTGAAACAGTCAGGTGCTTTTCTTTTGAGTGGAAGTTCCTTTAAGTGAAAAGTTTGATTGACACTTCATAATCTTCAATAGCATGCATCGACCCTGCAAATCTGTGCCCTTTTTGAAAAAGATGAAGTTCATTTTGCAGAACAGCCCACATTCTTCATGTATATGATGAGTCACATGTGCGGTCCACAGAAAGTGATATTTTGCTTTGTGCTTTTGATCAAAAAGTCTTGCCGTGCTGCAGCTTTTTAGAGCACACCTGATAAAATACATTATGCATTTTTTATCCTTCACTGGTGATAAAAAGCCTCTGACGATTGACAATAACAAGGCCATCTGCCACTTGGAAAATCTGTATTTTTGGTGAAAAGAATAGAATCAACCACTTTTACCCCAGTAAGGGAGAAAAAAACTGGACAACTCTTCCACATAAAGCATAGGAATAACACGTAGGCATTCCATCATGATTCTCCTCAGGAGATCCCAAAACACAGTAGATACTCTGATTCACATTATTACCAACTGGAGACTGAAGCATATGGAGCTTTTTCCCCAAAGCTACATGTTTAATGGCCTCTTCTATTAAAAATTGAATTTCAAGAAGTCTAAATAGTCATGATAGTTTGGGGTTTGAGGTTGTTTTGGTTACTTTTTTTTTTTAATAAAGCTTACATCTATGATCACTTACTCTTTTCCTTCTGCATCTCCTACCTCCTCTTGCTGTGCTTAACAGATACACATTTTCCAAGGAGCACTTGTTTTCTGCTTTTCTCAGCACTTAGAAAAGATCATACATCAGTGAGGAATAGGTCTTAGAAAAAGGAGTCAGAAAAAGCCTCTTGCTTTAGGGCTTGAAGGTGCTCTGATGCACCTTGTGAGGTTGTAGTGGGTGCAGGTTATGGGTAGTACAACACTGCACCAGGCTTAGCTGACAGTTCTAGCCAGGAAGCAGAGGTCAGTGCCATACCGTACTAATACTCCCTGCTGGAGAAACTTTGCCTCAGTGAGGTGTACTGAGAAAGTTCAACAGCTTGCAGATCATGGGTGTCCCTGCACTATACTTTCAGTGCCAATGTGGCTTGTAAAGGAGCAGAATGGGGTGCTGAGTTCTATAACATGAGTATACCTTGAAAGTACATACAGTGCCTAACACAGCTGCAGATTTAGCACCTTCATTGTGCAGCCACTTGTTGAACTAAGGATTTCAGCCTAGTACATATGAAATCCAGCACATTTCAGGTTGGACTGATGACCTTAAGACTAGCTTCATGTCTCCAGAACACTTCAGGTATTGATGCTGAACTCTAGAGTAACAGATTGACATAAGCAGAACAGATTTTAAGTCCTGTTGCCATGTAAACATTAAGATCTTGGATGCTAAAATACACAAGTTGATCTAATGCTCCAAAGCATCTGGCAGACATTCCGTGATAGATGAATAATCCTTTACTGTAGCCCACACGGTGCTGCCATCTCTTAATTTATTTATTTAAAGGTAGAATTTATTCATGTATTTGTACCAGGGAGAGGTGAGTTTAGCTCTAGAAATAGCTACACTGAAATACAGAGGAGTAACATTATAAGCCTATTAAAGTATCTTTTTTTTTTTTTTAATTCTTCTTTAGCAACTCATGGGAAGTCCTGCTCTTCACTGATGACTTTAGGCATTTTTACTGATAAGTGTAAATGGAAATTGATAAATTACGTAAGTCTGAGTAACCTTTTAAGGGTAATCATTTCTTGTTATTTCAATTTTAGCAACATCAGTTTGTCAGTGCACTTACTTGAGGCTGCAAGGTAAATGTTAGAAGGAGTAGAACTGATTGTGAGATGCACCACCTCCAGGAATTACATAGATTGGCACCCATGCTTCACAGTGTACAAACATCCTTTTAGTTAGGCATGCAATTTTGAATGCTGAACTGGATATTGATATCCAGTTCTGGGGACCCCAGGAGAAGAGAGACATGGATCTGGCATGGCAGGTCCAGAGAAGGGCAAAAATGATCAGAGGGCTGAAGCACCTCTCTTATGGGCAAAGGCTGAAGGGGTTGGCTTGTTCAGCCTGGAGAAGAAAAGGCTGTGGGGAGACCTTACCGTGGCTTTTCAATATATGAAGGGGGTTTATAAGAAAGATACAAATGTTTTACTGAGGGCCATACTGACAGGACAACAGGAAATGATCTTAAACTTAAAGAAGGTAGGTTTAGCTTTGACATAATGAATAAATTTTTTTACAGTTAGGGTAGTGAGACACTGGAACATGTTTTCCAGAGAAGCTGTGGATGCCCCATCACTGTAAACATTCAAGGTCTGTTTGGATGGGGCTTTGAGCAACCTGATCCAGTTGAAGATATCCCTGCCCACAGGAGAGGCTTTGACCTGGATAATCTTTAAAAGTCTCCTCCAACCCAAACCATTCTATGAAGCCATTCTTATTTACTCACTCACAGCCTTAGGCATATAAGAGCATATAAGACAGCTACAAGTCCAAAAGAAAGTTCACCTAATTCAGTATTCCATTTGATCTGGTGCTTGTTCACCAAAGAGTTTAGAAGAAGATGAGACACATTAGTGATATTACACTGTCACGTTCTCCTAGGCTCCAGTGATTTGTAGATTAGAGGCATCCTGACAGAAAATTATCATCTTTATATTAATAATCATCAATAGACTTTGATATCTTAAATTTCTTCAGAGCTTTCTGTACTTGAAAATGTTTAGCCCTTTATTTGTTCTCTATGGATCACAAAAAGCCATCACTTCTATATTGCCTATAAAAACTAATAGTCCTTCAGAATCTCTCTATTATTCTCACAGTTCAGGTCGATTTCCTACCACTGTACCTGCAGAAACCTGCATGAATTTTCTAACACCAAACCTCTGTAAAGAGGGATGAAACTTTTTTCATCTTAAAATTGAGGTGAATTTCAAGCAGTTAAGCCAAGTCTGGTAAACACATTCTGGGTTTTTTTGTTTGTTTGGTCACTTTCTGTTTTTAAGTCTCCCTCTCTTCCTCTGATCTTCTCTGTCATCCTCACCCTCTCCTGTACATTGTCTTTCAGTGTTTGAATGACAACTAGACCATAAATAAATGGTGGCTGATATTCTAGCAATCTATATCCAACCAGAGAAATGTGCTTTTGCCCCAGTGCCCAATTGAGATTCAAGAGACTTTACCGCCCTTAATGGAATTACCTCCATTTACGTCAGCCAAGAAGCTCAGCTACTAAGTATAATGAGAGCACTGAGTGAATCACTTCTTGATGTGAAGTATTCTTTAAACTGGGAAAGCCCATTTTGTGTTGTTCCTAACAGCTTCTCTCTGGTGCAGCTGACGCAGTTCTCAGCTTCCTCACAAACGACAAGCAAAGAGGCTCCTCTAGAACAAAGTAGGGGCTGAATAAAATAGAAGTTATGTCTGTGACGTTACCATAGCAATCAAAGTTCACGCCCGACGCCAAAATGGTGCAACTATAATCACTGATCAAAGCAAAGTGTCCAGTTGTCATGGCAACTTTGAAAGGCTTGTACTTCAATTTCAGTATCTCCAGAAGTGAAAACAAACAAACAAATAAATAAATAACTAGGACTGCTAGTAATCTAAATAATTAAGAGGTTACATCTTTTAAATATTATCCTATGATCGTGACGTGTTGAAGCCAAACAACTTGCTAAACTCTACTAAAACATCCCACAGCATTTTCAAATGCCACAGCCACAACGGATGCTGTTAATTTCTTTTTTCCTGACATGTGAAAGTGTTTCATGGCCTGCTGCCTGCTGGAACATGTGTTAAGGCATCCTGCTACAGGGTGTGGGGATGGCTTTGATGTTAGACAGCAGAGTCTGGGAATAGACTGCCCAAGGACTTGTTCATCTGAGGTTTAAATAATGGTGAAAAAGAACAAGGTGAAAAAAGCCTTTGTAACACAAAGAAATCTTGGTAGAAGTCACTTCAAAATGACTGTGCTATTTTTCTTAATGTAAAAGTATGATTTCTGCATGTACTGTGCGTATGCATGTATGAAACGCTGCCTGAAGGATTGTTTAACTAGGAGTTAAAAATACTGTAAATCCACAGAGGAGGAGAACAACATCTTTTAATATAAAATACATAAAATTAGCAGAACACTATCAGAGACCTGGATTCTTGCCTAGATGTAAGTCAATCTTTATCCCGTGTCATATGCCCCAGTGATTATGTTTCTGCTTTTAGCATTTCAAGGAGTGAGAGAGCAGAAAACCAAAGTGAAAGAAGTTATAATTCTGATTACTTTCTGGAGAAAAAAAACCAACCCAACAATCTCTTCATCTCTCCCTTCCCTTCCTCTGTTACTGTACTCAAAATGAATAAATGGCTCTATTCTGCTTTGTTTCTACCCATCCAAACTGAATTCAATCGCACGTATCACGATGCATTTAGAAAACAACTTCAAAAGATTTTGCCTACACACTTTCCCCCTTAAATGGCAAGCTGTTAAAATATGTCTAGGGACATGAGTTTTTTGAAGTATCTTGCAAATATTAAATAATGTAAAAACCACACATGCTCTAATGAAGTAGGGCACAGAAAATACTGGTAAATAGCTTATGAGGAACTGATTCTTCTTTTTCCTCCCATCTGGAATGGGATGCACTTGTGTTTTCAATGCAGAGATGCTTAATGTTTGAATCATCCATGGTAAGTTTACTTAGACTTAATTCTACATTCAACACTTATAAATAGGTCACAAAGGGAGAGCAAATGCTTGGAGACTTCTGAATTCTGCACCTAAAGCAGCAATCACTCATTTACCATTGCCTAGTATTTTTTCAGAACCTTTCTAACGCTAGGTAGTTTTTGTTTTGTTTTGTTTGCTAAAGCAATTGAGTTTATTGCTAATGAGACAAAACTTGGTAGAACTCCAGGCAATCATTTTTGGATATTATGCTCAGGTACTTCCAATCCACTATTTCTTACTGGGAATACTGCCAAAAATGCAAGAGATAGCAATGTTTGTGAAAGATATTTTGGGTGTTAGGCTTTTTTCTCTCTAAGTAGGTTACAGTTAAGTACAAGATGACATATGTAATATATTTACAAAACTGTAGTGATAAAAATACTTGGAATTACCAATGCTGAAAGAAATGGTAAGATATTTAATAAATATGCATTGATTAAAACCATAACTTTTTCACAAAATCATGCCTTAGAAGGGAAGTACATAATTCTGCACTTTTTTTTTCTGTTCAAATGAAGCAAACCGCAAATAATTTTCCTTCTCTACAAAGTTAGTCGAGCATTTCCTTTATATGATGTTATAGAATCTTCATGTCACATAAAGCAAAAACCTCAACTCATACAGAATCACTTCAAAAATGTTCCAAAAACAGAATAAGGAAAATGACAGGGCAATATGTTCTGACAGTCTCAAGGTCAACTCTTGTATCATTTGTACCCTTCATCAGATATAATTTTGTTCTTAAGACAGTAGCTGCTATCAATACTAAATTATGGGAGGCTTTTCTGATTAATTTCAAAGGAACCTAAGTGTGTACTCACATTCGGATCATATTAAATGTGTTTTGATGGGCAATCTGGTAGCACAGGTCTTGCGTGAAGGACAACATAACCACAGCCTGGCTTACAGAGGGCATTGCTCCAAAAGGAGCCTCCTTGACTTCAGTCTGGCTGCGATTAAGTCAAGGCTGCTCTGTGTTGAGCGCTCCTCATTTGCATTTGGAAGCCCAGGAGTATTTGTCTCGAGGTTCTAAGAAAAAGGTTTATTTTTTGAAGACATTACTGATTTTATCACGTTAGTTCCAGAAGTGATAACTGTCACCTTTCTGTGCATTTTGTCCTGCGCTCCAAAGCTGAACAGTTTAGTCCTTACCGTATCTAGTGGAGAATGGGTATGAATCTGCTCCTTCATGAAAGGAAAACTCTCTTCTCCAATTCACTGGTCCTGGTGACACCTCCACTGAGTCATATGCTGAAAGAGCACAAGAAAGGAGTAATTAAAGCTTTGTTGGGTACTGAAAAAGATTCTCTAAAGCAGAAGCAAGATGTCTTTGCATATCTACAACGTCTCAAATGTATCATTCATTAAAGGGTATGATTTTCATTGAGAAATAAGGGCTTTAAAAAGAGGTTTCAGCTGGCGCTGCGTTTGAGCAGAGCTTTGTACGGGATTCAGGAGTCAAATGCGCACACACATATTTATATATACACGCGTCTGTATGTACAGCAGATGATTCAGACTTTTTATTTCCCAGATGGTTCCTGCAACTTAACTTTTCAGAAGCCACAGTAAGCTTGGTTAGATAATGTCTTACGTAAGACGATTTTCCTGCAACTCTCTCATTAAAACCTTTGTTAAGTGAGCGAGAATGAGCTGACCTGGGCGAATCAAACCGCAGGGCGAGCGAGCACTTCGCCAAAAGAACAAATCTGGTCATTTTGAAGTTTTAGGGTCAAATCTTCCTCAGTGAAATAACCGAATCCCCTCGTTTTGAAGTCGACTAAAGACTGCCGTGAGCTCTAAAAGAGGCAAATGAGGCAAAAATAGAGAAGCAAAATTCGGAAGAGCCCTCAAGACCGCGAGGGGCGAGACAGCGGCAACTGCCAGCGCCGCGAGACAGAGTCAGGCGGTCGAGCGTGCCCCAGGACAAAGGGAAACTCGAGGGGAAGCTCGAGACTCGCCACCAACCGTCAGCTCTCGCGGATGAAGCCGAGAGATTAACAAAGCTGGAGAGGGCGTTGTCGGGGCAACCGCGCGGGGATTTAAACGAGTCGAGGCCGGAAGCCGCCCACGAGGCGCGAGGCAGCGGCCGGCTCGTAGGAGCGCGTCCCCGCGCGTGGGGTGGGTTTCTCCGTAGACAGCAGCGTTCAGGAGAGAGGGGCGCGGCGGGCAGGGAGCCGGGGAGGACAGGACCCGGTTTGTCGTCAGCACCTGCCTAGAAGATCCAGCTGTGGTCGCACCTCGGCTGAAAGCTGTTGCCAGAAAAAACGTGGCGACCCAAACGGAGCTTTCCTCCCCCCTGCAAACAGGCGGGTGTCCGGGGCTCCGGCAGCGGGGAGCACCCGAGCCTGGCATTCGGGATGAGGGGAGCGGAGACTGCACTTGCGTGTGAGGCGACCAGGTAAAGGATCTGCTCAGCACGAGGGCTGAACTGAGGGATGGAGCGGTCAGGCTGAGGAGCATGAGGGAGTGTGAAGGGGGAATAGAGTGGTAGGGTCAGGCACTGCATTGCTTGAAACAGGCCCCACGGTCAAGCAGGGCTCGGGACCCTGAGGGCTCCCCATCCTCTCTTCATGCTGACAATGAGACACTGTGGACCCTGGGTACCCACAACAGCATGACCAAGCATCATCCCCCACCCCATAACATCCGCACCAACAACAGATACGATGCTTTCAGGTCCCTAGAAACTCCTGAGCAACTACAACATAGGGAAGCTCAACCAGAAAAACAGTGGTTATCATAAAAAGAAACGATTGGTGCGCTTAGCAGGAGGCTCTGTTAAAGGGCACAAAGACACCCATCTGCCGACATGATGAAGAATTGTGTAAAGTTTGCTGCCTCCTGGGGGGTAAAAAAAATCTGTGACCTTGCTGAAAAGGTGCCACAGCTTGTGAAGACCACTGACTACTGCCTGTTGTTAACTCTTACAACCTCTTTATTGTGAGGGGGATGGAGCACTGGAAGAGGCTACCTGGAGAGGTGGTGGAGTCTCCTTCTCTAAGAGACTTTCAAAGTCTGCCTGGTTATGTTCCCGTGTGGCCTGCCCTGGGTGACCCTGCTCTGGAATGGGGGTTGGACTCAGTGATCTCCAGAGGTCCCTTGCAACCCCTACCAATCTATGATTCAGCAAATGAGTGAATCTCTTGCAAAATCCTGAATTCCTGTTGCCTCCCCAGTACCCTGTGTCTTAATTTTATATCCCTTTTATATGCCTACTAGACTAGAAACCTTAAAGTACGAACAATTAAAATGCTAGTTGATTTAGGCAGCATATACCAACTTAGAAAGTAGTTTCAGAGGGTTAGGAGCATATATCTCGCTCTTACCTCTGTCCTGGGGAATACTTTGCTTGTAAAAATGAGATCCTGAATGGGCTGATTACTCTCGATGGTATAAACAGTATGCATGAATGTTCAGGTTGACATGGAAGGAAAAATGAGACCCATTGCCACTTTTCCTTCCCTCCTCTTTTTAAGAGGGTACAATGCCAAAAGAAAGTTCAAGGAGGAGAAGAAAGACTAAGTCAAACTGATGAATAAAATGGTCTGGAAAGGGAATAGGACTCCATAGAGTCCTATAGGGCTGGTCTCAAGAGGAAGGAAAGAAAGCATTTTGAGAAACTCCTATTTCTTCTTTCTGTTTTCAGGCTAGTAGATTTCACAATTTATTTAAACCAATAGAACTATAATCACCTCCCAGTGTAAGTGCTCTAGGCTGGTATTTGTGTGGTGTAGATCAGTGTATGTTTGGGTTATTTACTGCATTGTGATAATTACACATTGTATGCAACCCACAGAAACAATCTTCACTGTTGAGCCATAGCCTGGGCTGTTATAAGCATCAGAACACTGTTAGGTTCTTATATATAACAAGTCTGTCTAATTTGAGAGGAAGATTGAAATTCAGTCCTTGATAACAGTATGTGAAGATTCAGAAAGGGCAAGGAGTAGAAAAAATGATTGGAAGGTAAAAGCAGCAACCCCTCTAACAAACAGAAAATGCGTGTGCCCTCACCTAACCTATTTCTTGCCTGTAGAAACTGCCTGACCCCAGCTGCTAAACTGAGCCCAGTGAATAGAGACAACCTGAGACGTGAGGACCCCCGTGAATTCAGGAGCAATTACTCTGCTCGTCTGAAAACATCAATAGCGTGTGTCAGAGTGGAATCCCGGAGCCGTGGATAATAGAAAATAGGTACCCTTTGGCTGAATGCTGAATTGAAGATCTGTTGGGAGATTTCTGCTGTTGTATGGCTGGGGTCGTTGTCAGCTTTTCACTGAGAAGGCTGCACCTGAATGAAAGGAACAATTTTAAAGCATTTGTCAACGTTGATTTTAGCAAAAGCAAGTATTGCTCTGGTACCTTGCCAGTAATTTGACTTTCTTATTAAATACTCCTTAAGCTCACCGTTATGCTATATATAACTACAGTGTTTGAAAAGGGTATTACTGCAAGTGAAAGCTTCCTTATGAGGCAGCATTCACCCAGGAGAATTAAAATGAGCAGAGATTCCTCACTGCATTGATCAATATGGAGTGAAAATCTGCAAGTGAAACCCAAGGCTGAGGAGAATTATGGCTCAGATTAATTCCCAATGTAGCTGTAAGACCTTAAGGTAAACTGAAGCACTTATGCAGATGTTTCTCTCTCTCTGTGAAGTATAACACTATGAGTGTCCTATAAACAGGTGCCCAGCTGGGTGTCTACTCATTTACTAGGTGAATCCATGGCTTTTGACCACTTACAGTGCTGCATAAAGTTGATATAGATATTACTAATTAATAATCATAATAGTCAGTGATGGACAGTTTGAATCTCTCTACTCCAGGGTACCTAGGTGCTGCCTCTCTATGCACTTAATGATTTGGATGATCTAGACAAAAGATGTTTGACCTACTCAGTTGTGCTGGCTCCAGATGTTGTCTCCCATGTTCTGGCCTACCTGGCCCATAGCTGGGAGTCAGAACATATACAATATTGCTATGTATGTATCTAAAGTGGGGAAGATGTAAAGCTGTATGAGGTGTGTAGGAGCTCTGGAAAGGTTACCTCAGTAACTTCACAGTCCCCAGCAGTAATATTAACTTGCTAAGTCATGTAGACAATGTGGTGTCTTTCAGGGCTGGAACTCTGCATAAGTTTTAGCCCAAGGCTGTGTTGTGACTGGAGAGGAAAGTTTCCCATCCTCATTATAATGATAATTTGAGAGAAGAACTAAACCCCTTTCAGTGCCTCTTATCTCCATAAATACCTGTAGAAGTCTGAGGGTTTTTTGTCATGTGCTTGGGTCAATGTGGTCTGAAATTTCCAAGTACCCAACACTGTATTTTTCTCTCTCTATATTACAGTAAAGAAAAGCAATGCTCTGATACTTCACAGCTGATTCAAGGGTGGATAGGCAAGGAAGATAGTGTTTGGTAATTAGAGAGCATCTTCCAATACACAGCCTTAACACCTCCTGGCTTGAAGGGGTTAGAATTGCTCACTGCTTTTTCTTCTGGCATGTATATATTTCCTGATTTTTCAGGAGTGCTCTTCTTTCTCATCTTCCTTTTCTGGGAGAAAAGGAGCAGCTGCTGTTCTGATGAGCACTAAGAAATGGGCTGTTACATCTGCTCGGGTGGTGGTGATTTGTCTTGAAAAAATAGAGTTCTTTAGATTAAGTGTCTGAGTGAGTTTTCCACTGTGGTGTAAAAGTATAAAGTGAATCCAACAGAAATAGATAGAAGGAATGTGTCCTCTTAGTAGCATATAAAAACTCTTACTTACAATAGCAGTTCAAGATACCTCTCATTTTTGCTTTTTGCAGACTAATAATTTAATTGCCTAGTCAGTTTAAAATACTACATGGATTTAGGCTGTTGAATAAAATATTTCTTTTTCCTGTTTAGTTTGTTTCTCTTTGGAATATGTCTTGAACAAACTTTTTTCCCAGGCAAACAAGTGTCTCTTGCCTGCCTATCAGCTGCTTACTGGTGTTACTGATGTTATGCTATACTTTTATATTTATCTCAGATTTGGCTTAAATGAAAATGCTGTAGTAAGATACTGTGAAATATGCCATTGCTACTTTATTTATTTAGATACGTTTTATTTTTGAATGTGTGGATAGACAAGAAAAAATGGGTTTAAGAAATATGGCTGATTTGAGTCTCCAAAATAATGAGGAAATCCAAAGGATTTTTTCAATTAGAGAAAAGTCTAAAAGTTGCAGCCAGGCTTGGAGCTTCATGGAAAAGATTGACCTAGCTATACACAGAGGCAGCATATCCCCCTAAAAATGTGATGGAGTTTTACTGGGGATGAAGATGTCAGGTCTTCACCTTGATCTAGGAGAGTTGATTCAAGAGAGTATCTAAGTCAACAATGTTTTAGTGGATAAGTAAGAACCAAAGTAGCAGGTACATATCTGAGCTTTTTAGGGCAGTGATTAAAAAAAAAAATAAAATTAAACTCTGATTTGGAGCGTTGGGTTGTAAACCCACATGTGATAATAGATGGATAGAACTTTAACAATATGCATATGACAAAACCCAGCAAACCAGGCTGAGTATACTACTAAAGCTGGCCCATTAAACCCCATTATTAACATAGGGGAACTAAGACAGTCCTCTCTTACCTGTGCTAGACCAAAAGTGTGTTCAAAATGTGTCTTGATGTAGTGTGATTATTATGTCAGTGTTCTGTACTTCCTAAAAATGTTAATCTTCCACATTTTAGAACAGCTCCAAACATTGACCCTTGAACCCTTCCTAACAAAATCTCATTCTCGAACAAGTTCTCAAACCTTTTAGGTTTTTACCCATAATGCATACATGGTCAGTTACTGAAAGTTAGTCCTTGCATGTCTTCATAATCAATGATAAAATCAAAAAGAAGCCATGTTAATATTTTTTTTCACTTAGGAGAGCTCAAAAACACTGGTTGACTGCATTATATTTCCACTTGCATTTTCAATAGTAGGATACTCTCCTTGCAAGTACTATATGATCCTTGCTGTGTCTGCCTCTCATTTCATCTTTGGCTCTGTGCAGTCTCGCACATAGCTTCTTACACATGCCTGAAATTCTGTGTGGACATTTTTGTCCCTTCTTAAAATATGCTTCTCCCATGAAGCACAACATAAATGTCTTGCCAAAACAACCACTCATTTCCTTCTCCATCTGCTGTGTCTTTTTCCCTATTTGGACATAAATATCTAATTTTAGATCTATCCTATCAAACTCCAGGCATTCAGCTGAAGCTTAAGTTAGAATCCTCCTCATCAAATTGTCCTTATAGACAAATGTGGGGGGGAGACCATGCTTATCTCTCTATTTCCCCCTTTCTTTATGCTAAAGGGACCTGAAGTATTTGCCTTGCTACCAGCTGTCTCTTTAGGACAGATGAGATGAATACAAGCTCAACTCTTTTACTTTTCGACTTGTTTTTCTTAGTGTGCTTACCATTATACTTAACAGTAATCAGGGAAGTATTTTTATTAGTATATAAATATGACTGAAAGCTGTAGATTTTTTTTTGGAGAAAAATGAGATGATTGCTGTCAGAGCTTGGATTTCAGGTACGCATCATAGGATATGAGTTGTGTACACATTGTACAGGTAAGTCACATGTTAAATAGAAAATAATTCAATAACTCGTGTTATAGCTTGATGCCATGAAAAAATCCAGGACTTTTTTCCTTGGACAACTTTCAGCTTATATTTTCATGCATTTTTTTTTGCTCAAAGACCCACCCACTCTAAAGTTCCTTTTCTGAAATCACCCATAATTCCATCTTCTTGTCATTCTTCCAAGAAAAGAATACTGTGGGGTGTCTCTGCTTCCTACATGAAGTGCACAATTTAATTCCCCTCTCAGTTTAGAGAGTCTTTCCTATTTTGGCTAAAACTGCTATCATCTAAGCAAGGATCTGTAATATCTTTTGGATAAATTGTAACATTAGCTACAAGCTATACATCTATTAACTGGTATATGACAGAAACAAACTCCTACTACCTTACTTCCCTCTGTCTCAGAAATGACTATTTATATAGATTGCCATATGACCAATTCCAGTGCTTTTATCCCACACTTTGTCATAATTCTAGTGCTTCTGTTCTTTTCAGGTATGGATTGATTTGAGCTTGCAATCAGATGAAATCAAGGTAGAAATACTTGGGTTAAGTGTAGTGTAACTGAAAATCATCTCTTTTGTAGGTTTGTTGGGTTTTCTTTGTAGGGTTCTGCTTTGGTTGGTTTGTTGCTGATTTTATTTTTTTCTTAATCACTCTGAATATTTTTTTGGTCACATGCTAGAAAAGCTCTCTGCTAAAACACCCATCATGTCAGATATTTTCTCTGCATGTGAAAAATGCTGGAGCTTAAGGGAAAATGTTTTAAAGCTGTCAGGAAACTGTTGTTTTCCAGATGGCTAATCAAACGGAGGACACAGGCACTGTCTCCAGAGATGTATTAATAATGGGTGCTACTCACTTGTGGTGGAATGGGACAGAGATGAAGCAAAGAGAATAAAGCTGACACTGAGCACACTGTAATCAAGAGTTTTTAAAGCTTCCTGTTCCTTTTTTAAAAGCCTATCATTCATTCTAAATGTGTAAATGTCTTGATGATGGATTAATTAAGGGATACTTGCTTAGAACAACAAATAAAAATGTTACCAGGTTCTGAAATCCTGGAATTAAAATAAAATATGGAAAGCAGGGCTTGAAGAGAGAATCAATTTGCTATGGGAGAAAATTAATAAATTAAGGACTATTCTCTACTCATTCTGCTCCATATAAACTCTGTCACTGAAAGGGCTTCCAGTCATTGGAACAGGCTGCATGGGGAGGTGCTTGAGTCACCATCCCTGGATGTGTTTAAAAGCTGTATATATGCAGTGCTTGGGGATATGGCTTAGTGGTGGACTTGGCAGAGTAGGGTTAGTGGTTGGACTTGATGATCTTAAAGGTATTTTCCAACCTAGATGATTCTATGAATAATCAGGCATTTTACACTACAGTTTAGGAAGTATAGCTCTGGTGGGAGAAAAGTTTCTGATATACATCTGCAATTCCATGACAGATGAGGAGCTAGATCCCCTTAGGTGCACTGTAAAGTTGGTTTATGGCCACTGTAAATGTGTTGCATTTTAGAAGTGGAAGATATTATGTGACTGTTATATCTCTGCTAGCTTTCATCTGGCTAGCTCCACTCCCAAGCCTGGCAATCTAAAAGTGAATTGAACTGTGTAAGCTCAATGGGGAACTTGATAATTATTTGGATTTCTAACTTAGATGTGGTATTGTCCCTGCTATTACTGTCTTTCATAGTTGTGACCTTCACACATCTCAGTCACACTTCTTGATAACCTCAGGGACAGAAGCTTAACTGCAGGCTTTCTTTCCACACTGAAAATTAGAAATTGAGATTCAGCATAAAGTTTGCTGCTGACTTGTGATTGAGTTTTGAAGAGTTCTGGCTTGTCATATGTTTTTTTCACTTGGTGCAGATACAGCTTTATCTTCAGTGCAGCTCCAGCTTGACCATTTGTGTTCTTTAACACCAAAAATTCTAAGTGAAATACAGGAGAATGTAGAGATAAACATTGAGAACAGTGGTGCTGGTTGGAGGATGAGAGAAAACTGAGTTAAAGCGAGGGAGGTTCTGATTCAGTATGAAGAGAAACATTTTACCTGTGAGGATAGTTAAGGAGTGAAAAAGGTTACCCAGAGAGGCTATGCTCTTTCCATCCTTGGAGGTTTTCAACACCCAACTGGATAAAACCCTGAGCAACTTGTTCAGGACCAACCTTGCTTTGAGCAAGAGGTTAGAAGGGACCCCTTCTGATGTTCCTTCCAATCTGAACTATCCTGTGATCCCATGATAACAGTAGGCAAACTGGGCACCATCAAACTTTTTTTCTGGAAAGGTTTGAGAAGGGGCACCTGGATATTATGTCAGTTCTGTTAGGTTGTTCAGATACAAGCTACCTCTGGACTGTGAGGAAGCCTTGAAGATTAGATTCTGAAGTCTTGATTCGGCACAGATACAAAGCTCTGAATTACCTACTCTCTGATTTGCATGGGAACAGATTAAAGAATGACCTTAAACAGAAAGAGAGAGGGAATGACTGAGGAAAAGAGCAATAGGAGAGAAGGGAATTTCCTTTAAGGCTTTTCAGATGCCAGGTAATGTGTTGAACCACAGGGGAACATGGAGTTCTAATGATGTGACAGTCATATATGAGATTCTCATAAAATCCATGGAACATTGAGAAGTTTAGTATGAGATTCACAGCAACTACTGTTAATCATGTGGAATTTAAATGCCTGATTTAAGCTAGCTCTCCAGATGCCCCACAACATCGGGTTAGAAGTGTGGTTTTTAGATGGAGACTCCTATCTTAAAACATCTGTCTTAAACAGGTTGAGTAAATCACACCAGTCTTTCCCAGTGAATACACAGAACACCCTATGACTAAATTAGATCAGAGTCCTAACAAAATTCAGTTAGATAAATCCATCTTCGGTTACAAATTTGCCTTTCAGACCTCTAGACAAGGTGACTTCATCGCATATTGTAATAACACTTTATCGACTGCGGTAGGCTGCTCATGAAATCCTGAATTATAAATTCCTTTTACAGCTTGCTTTCTGCTGTAAATTGTCAGCAAGTTAGCAGATATGCAGGGTCAGTCTCCTTGGTACAAGCATATGATCCCCACATGTCTGCCTTTGGTCATTTTTGCCTCCAGCTCTTGGTCAAGCAAGCAAAAGCTGTAATCTACATCAGTTTCACTGATCTGTTTGCATGAAATCTGAGCTCCCATGATGCAAACTATGAAGCCATTAAAAATATTGTAATAAATATTTAGATTGACCAAACCTTTTGTTATATTTATTGTATTTTTTATAAACCTTAAAAAAGGAAAGGGCTTGAAACACAAATGATATCTTGCACGGATCTTAAACCAGAAAGTTTTTTGTCTTGCGGTGTTTTGGTTGTGTGTGTGGGTTTTTTTCTTTCCTTTTTTGAATTAGCCAAAGTGAGGTAAAAAATTGGGTGAGGGCTTGATTATTTTTTTCAAAGCTGTGTACACATTTACAGATCTTTTTCTGCTGCTTTTAACATTAATCTCTTTGTAAGCGCTAAATTCCACGCTAAATCTGTACAGGTCTGTGCCTTTTATCTCCTGTGTTTAGTCATCTGTTTTCTTGTAAGCATCTTCCCCACTATCTGACACATGACAAGGAAAGGGTAGTGCATCATCCTCAGGGGATGAAGATTGGTATCACCTTGGCAAAGAAAAAGGAGTAGTGGAAGACAGTTGTGTTGCTTTAGTCTGTGCTTTCTCTTGTGGTGCTGACCATGTTTGATGAGCCTGGTTAATGAACAACATCTTGTTAAAATTAAAGTTATGTGGTATTTAGCATATTCTTGCCAATTCTTAATTAGTGTATTGACAGGAAAACATTTTGGATTTTGTTTTTCAGCAGCATCCTCTCCCCTCCTCTGGTTCATCCTGCCAAAATAAAGATCTTTCCAGTCACAACATGTTTGAGAGCCATATGACACGTCTGTGCAGGCTGCCTTGGAGCACTGGTGCACAGGAAAGATACATATGTTATTAGCCAAAGCCAATGTGAGACCTGAAAGCACAGGAGATGCAGGGCTAGCCAATCCTTTGCGTTACTAATTTATCACATCGATACAGATTTGACATCCTTTACTGCTACTTCCCTTGTTTGGGGCAGGTTCTGATAGTCACTCTTGTTTTTGAACAACAGCCTATTGGCACAGAAACTGCATATATAATCTCTATTTCAGGAGCAAGTATATTTTGTTTGCCTTCTTTGTGCTGACTGAAGTGTTTACAATCTGATCTTTAGCCTCCCCTAGGGCAGCTTTGGGATTTTTATGGGGTTTTCTACATTTGAATCTCTTGCATTGGTGCTTCTCAATGAAGAGAAAGAGGTGTGATTAATAGCAGCTTTATCCTAAATTGCTGAGAGCTATGCACTACACCACAGTCACTACAATGTAGGATACATGGTCAGGTGTCAAAGGATGTTAGAGTCCTTTTAAGTCCTCTTCACCCACTGGCAATTCTTTTCTGCTTTCAGTCAGCACAGTAGCTCAGGACCAACAGACAGGAAGCTCTTTCCAACTGCACTAACTCAACTCACACGCTTCTGCTACCTCTAGTCCAACTCATCCATTACATTGTTTAACCCTGAATTGTCAGAAGACTGCCTCTGGGATGAAGGACTGAATATTATTTTTTATTTTGTCATTTCAGTGAAAATTTTAATGAAAGTTTAGTTTTAATTTCAGTACAGCAGGGAGTGTGGTGAGTGATGGAACTGATACTAAGGAGGGGCCTAGATCATGCCTCTGGGAGAAAGACACAGAGGGGAATGGAGAGACTTTTGATGGCAAGTCATTAGAAGGTAAAGTTAGATCAGAGTTGCTGTAATTTTCTATAAATTGAGCAGGGGCAATGCTTTACATTTGTCTTAGGAAGGAGGGAGCTGCCTCCATTGACTACCTGAGGTGCTTAAGTCCTTAATGCAAGCACCAAAGTGTCTGAAATTCAACAACCTATTAGCCCTGTTACCTCTTTTAGTTGGGTTTAAAATGGCCAAGCCTGATCTTAAGTTTTCTTGCAAAGCACTCTGCTCTTAAATCAGCTAGCAAGTCACTTTATGAATAAACACATTAAAAAGAAAATCTTATTACAGGCTGTATTTTTTTTGTCTTTGTCCAGGATACAACTAAAACACCATGGTCACAACTTTTGGCAGTTCTATCAGTGTCAAATTAGACACTGACTCATTAATTTCTGCTCAACAGTTGGGATTCTAATAGCTAAATTATTGACAGTTTAAAGCCATTAACTTCCATTCAGTTTGATCACCCGCAGCAGGAGACTGTAGTTAGCTCCTCAGTTTGACAGGCTTTGCTGGGTTTGTGTGTGCTCTCCAGTATGACATGTAAAAACCAAGCCTTCATCCACTGGATGGATGTTTACATTTTACTAAACCAGCATGTTTAAAAAGAGAAGGAAAAATGGACACAGTGAATCTTCAAGCTGAAGGAGAGAGAAGATCTTGGAGGACAAAAATCAGTACCTTCTGAGGTCTAGAAAGCCATGCTATTGAACTTTTTTTGTGTGGGTATTTGATGCAGGACTGATTTCTAAATAGCCTGCCTTATTTATTTAGCTAATATTACACTTCTGAGTGGTTCAAGACATGAAAAGGGATCAGGTCTTCTACAAAAGTGATTTCATGCAGCAAATTCCATGCTCAATGCATCCTGGGCCATCAAGAACTGGTTCTGTTTGAGCAAACATCTTTCACTCCTTTCTGCTCTTTTTCCAAAACTGCAAGCTCCTAAGCAATATAAGATGTCTGGTCCTTCTTACTCAAGTCATGATGTGCTCTCACATCTTCTATCTCCTTGGGGCCCCAAGTGAGATTCTACTATAGAGTGTGAAGGAAATAAAAATCAAATGCAAAACTGCATTTAGTGCCTCTGTCTCCATGTAGCAATATGACTTTTGAGTTGCCAAGAAAGTTACTAATGGATCCCACAGGTGAATTTGCTGTGATTCCTCATGAATGAAATGAGGGCGACATTATGTCCTTTATGCTGCATTCATCTCAAAGAAGGAGAACAAAAATAACAGCAGAAATGTTATCCCTACATGAAAAAAAAAAAAATCTTAACATCACAGTGAGTAAGAGAAAATAAGCTGGTAGTAATCTCTATGAAAAATAAACCCAATTACTGAACAAACCCAAGAAATCAACCTCCTGTATAGCTAAATTATTTCCTTTGTAGGCTTTTTGGCATAATTCTGCAGGAAGAATGTAATTCTGTGTGAACTTTAAGACAATTTAAACCAAGAAAACTGAACCAGCCAAACCCCAGTTTAGAAAGGCTCTTGTTTTCTGCACTGCACAGGACTCAGCAAAAAACCAGTAAACATGTGTATGATGTGCATTCTGTTTCCTCAAAAATTAGCTTTGGACGGGAGCTGTTGAGCGCTGTGGCCTAATCCATGGTTGCATCCAAAAATATCACAACATCTGGTTCTTACAGTCTTTCCTTTTAACTCTGTGTGGACATTTCTGGCTCTCTGAGCAGGAATGAAAACAAGGGATGAGAGTTCAGTTCATCTTCCATTCCTGGTTTCAAGCAAAACAAAAGCTTTTGCTCATGATTTGTGTGACTTTTATTGGTGAGCTTGACTGATGGCTTTGACTTGCTCCATCGCTTCCTTCCTGCTCTCTCCTTGCACTGAAGCTGTGCAGGCAACATGGAGAGATAGGAGGGAATACAGAAAGGTAGCTAAGGACAAGTCTATCCAGCTTTGTCTGGAGGAGAAAAGCAGGTAATGGGAGGGGGCTGTTTCCTTCTGGTCCCAATTCAGTGCCCCTCTCTGAAAAACTGTGATCAGTACTTGCTTAAGTCATAAGCTTAATGCTTTAAATTGCCTCTGCAAGCCGTTAGCCATGACACATAGTACTTAATTATAAATAATAACACAGTAGCACTGTTTTTGCATGAATTCTATCTCAAAAAATCCCAGCTGGTACCTGTGGATTTCCCTGTTTATTCTTTATCAGTAGATCACTTATTGATGTCAGGCACTGTGTGCAGAGCTGGCTAAATACAGGGCCTCTACAGTAGCTGGGAACTATTTACTCTTAAACCTTCTGCTCTGCTACCATGTGATTATCCAGTAATTCTTCTGTCAAAGGGTTAAAAGTTTTTTGTCAACTAGGGAGCCAGGTCTCTCCTTCCCCTGGATACAAAGCAAGTGGATATGTTCTGCGTTAGAGTTTGTAGTGTGTCTAGCACACATAGATGTGGGTGGGGACAGACATCAGCTGGATTTTGTTATAGATGCATAATACTTAGAGCAAGGATGAAAGAGTAGACCATTTACTTTGCTTCCTTACACAAGCTTGCCATAAAAGTTGTTTGTTCTGGCTGCAGCTTCCTGTCCGGCTCTTGTTAACAAAATTCCAAGATGGGAATTGAGATTTAATGCTCTAAAGGGCATGTAATTTGTAAGAGAAGGATCTAAAACACCTGCTTGCAGTAGTGTACTGCAGACTTGTTCAAGTCATACAGATTTTTCTTTCTCTAAGATATCTCTTCTGCATTTGTATAAATGGATCATAGTCCAACCTATGAAAAGCACAAACTGCTCAGAGAAAGATCACACAGCTCATTTCATAAAACCAAGTGAAGATGTTCCCGGTATTTAAGGTCTCATCCAAATTGCTTGAAGTGGAAGGAGGATGCAGTCAAAATCATTCCCTGGGCTTTACACAAACATTGTAAATACCGTGTCTCATTGATATTTGTGAGTGACATGCTGAGAGCTGATGGAGGCTTTCTTTTTGCAGCTTAGCAACAAGCAGTGACTGGCAAATTCCTCTGCTCTTCAAAATCAATGCCACTTTTCTGGATCATTTCCTCATCTTCACGATCATCTGTCAGAACAGCAAATTGTCAATGTGTTCTCAGGGACAGGGTAGGGTCTGCTGCAAGCTCTGATGTTTAAAGGACAAACTTAACCTTTTCACAGTCAAGCATATTGTGATTTTTGTATCACACATAAACATTAGCTTGCTTTTGACACTTAAACTGGATGTCTTTTGTACTCCAATAAGCTTTCACCTTTGCATGCAAAATACCTCTGAGAGAACAAGCACTGGTTGATTCATACACCAGTAATACATGTTTATTATTATTGCTGTCTATTATTTTACCACCTGTGAACCTGGAGCATGGATTGGGATCCTGCTGTGTGAGCCCAGAATAAAAAAATAGACTCTGTCCTTAGGAAGTGTGTGATGATAAAAGGCAGAGAAGACAAAGAATGGACACTATCAACTGGGTGAGCACAGGGAAGATGAGAAAGATAACTGGTTGCCATTACAAGTAGAATGCTGTTGACAATAGCTCCCTTGGATTAGCACTGTGGGGTGTTTTAGTGGGAATTGGAAGGAAAAGAGCAATGTCTACAGGTGTTTATGGGCAACTTCTGGAGAGCTAGAATTAAGAGTACTTACTTGGGACCATCCCAGGCCATGGAGAAGTTTCAGACAGTGAAAGGTGTCAGCTATCAGCCATTTAACAAATTCATTAAGCATGATTAGAGGAAGGATGCACAATTAGGACCACCTTGCTGCAGTGAAGTCAGATGCAAGGCAAAACCAGAAGCCTACATTCAAGACAGTTGCCTGTTCCTACAGTGGAGAGAAGAGTAACATCAGCCTTTCTTCTGAGCTACAACTCAAGTTTCTCACTTTGGTTTAGATGTCTCTGAGGTATGAATTCAGATCTTTATTTGTGTGGGTTTATTATTCTTATTATTTATTTTTAACATCTTATTTTTGCCATTCTCTACACAAAAGTTCCCACTTAAGCTTCTTTTGCGTGATCTGCTACACTTACCTCTCGATACTGAAGGAGAAAAAGCAAATGATTGATATTTAAAAGAATGAGAAGGACGCTGCAGAAAGATGAGAAGATGGTGTCAGTTTGGGTAATGTAGTAGGCTAACAAAAAAGATAGTGGCATTTCTGATCCCTGTGAGCAAAGTGAGGCAGGAAGTTTTTGAGATTACTGAGATACTAGAAAGAAGCTGAATTACAGCTTTTGCTCTCTGCAAAGTTAAAAGAAGGTGGATGTGTTAGAAATACTATGGAGAAAAAGACAACAAAACTAAACAGGATGGGAGTGAAAAAGCAATTCTTGAGATAGAAGGATGTTGCTGGTCAAAGTGACTGAGAAAAAGCTGTTCTGAGGGGTGGACTGAAGGAGTTTTAGGCTTTCTAGGTTTCAGACCAAGACCAGGAACCTTGTGGAAAACAAAGCATATTTATGGGTACTTCATAGACTCTTTCTTGGGCAGGTCTCAATGAGTTTAATGAGCCAGTAAAGTGTCTTTTGTATAAAAAGGTGGGGCATAGAGAATCATTCAGTACAAGTTTGGGTCAAACACCTAAATTCCCCATGTTTCTGTTTAGATCCTGTTCGACTCACAAAAGAGTAATGACTTTTCTGGAACTGTGAAGTTTATTTCAGCTTTGAATTTCTATATTGCTGATGCTTAAGAGATTGGGTTTTTTCTTTTTTTTTTTAGCCTTCACTGTTGAGCTGATTTCTTTGAACTGAGCTGCAGTAATAATAGATTGAGAACTTTAATCTTATACCAGGTTTCTAGTCAGAGAATAAAAGCGATGCACTCTTTGCTTTATTGTTCTGCTTGATATCATAACTGTAATGTAGGAAGACCAGTATCATCTACTTGTTTTCAGACAAATCTTACCTTCTGTTGGATAGCAGAAAGCTGTTGGAGTTGCCTTTTTTAATGTCAAGTTGGTCACGATGATCTTGTTTCATGTGAATCTGACTATTGTTTGGAGAAAACAATGTCAGTTTAAAAACTGATGGATTTTAGCTGCCTGCATTTACACTAGCATTTTGGTATGGAGTAGAAGTGGACTTCTAAAGTCAATCTCCCAATTCTCCACAGTTACCATGTTATGTTTCACATCGTGAAGCAATGTCAATCAGTTGAATTTCTTTTGTGTACAAATTAACTAGATGATGTACTTCTGAAGAGCACCTAAAAATCCAGGGAACAGTAGGGTGGGAGAGCTCCAAATAAAAGCACCTGAAAAGTGCACAGTGTGGACACTGTCTCTTCAACACTAATCTGTTGGTCTACAAGGCTGCAGCTCACTGTGCTGCAGAACTTGTTAGAATAGATATAGTCTCGAGAGCAAACACATCAAGATAAATACTGGCAAATAAGAAACTAAGGAGTAAAGTTCAGTAATGCAGTTACGAAAGAAGACCTGAATTAAAAACTCCAGCTCTTTGGAAAGTGTGTAATTGACCTCTGCTATAATAAGCAAAATAGATTATGAATATTTTGCTGAACTTCTCATGTTGTCTTTGAAGACCTCAACTAAGCTATTCTACTGAACTGAATCCCTGTCATCAGTTCAGAGCAAATAAAAATAAATAAATAAATTACTTAGAGCTTTTCTGAAGATGAAAGCACCTTGAAGTATCCCTACACTGCTGCTTTCAAAGTTACTATTTTGGAAGAACTGAGCTTATTTCTTGCTCTGAGTATCACTGGTACTTCTGTGAGCCCAGATCAATAATGAATGGGGGGTGCCTTGCTTGGAGGTCATGAGTTACTTCTGAGTAAATTAAATTACACAGCTGCTGCTTCTTGCACTTTTCAAGCCTTATAGTAACCCTCGTGCCTCTTGTGGCATCTAATAGAACAAGTCCACTGCTCTCCATGAACAAATGAGAAGCTTCACTTCTTGGGAGCCACAACAGCTGAGTGCCACTTGTAGGTGATGATACTTCAAATAGTTTGGGCACCCAACCTTCCTTTTTATATTGAGAAGTGAGAGAAAGCTTGCTCAGAAAAGTTCAGCTGTTCAAGCACCTTTTTGAAGTTCTCATCTGCCACATGTTTGATGAATATGAGGTTTGCCTTTTATGGTATGGAAACAGCCCTGATGAGAACTGACAAAAGCAGCATCTCAGGAAATTTCACAGCTCTTAACAGCCTGAAAAGCTAACACTGTTCTGCGCCTTGTCTCCTTAACAAAGCAAGTATTGATTAGATACAGCCTTACTAATTAGTTTTTCTTACCAGAGTTGCTTAGATGGCTTAAATGATCTATTTTTTCAGCTTTATCATTACTTGTACCATTGATAAAATCATGAGGCCATTTACCTTTCTATGACTTTTGCTACAATTTCTTTTATATTAATGAAAATCGGGCAAATTACTCTGAAACCAATAGCTACAGGACATGGCATCTCTAATTGATTTGTTGAGAAAGTCACATTCAGGTAGGTTTGAGTCTTCAGTATCTTGGTGTTTGCAGCTTATTTCTCTCAAGCCCTACCCATGGTCCTGTTAATTTTTTTTATGGTATTACTGATACCTGCAAGTCAAACTGTGCTTTTGAACAGACAAAAAGTGATCTAGCTGTATTCACTGCTTCAGTTTCAACCTAAGGACAAAGAAGAGAAATGCGCTGTAGAAAAATTAAAGCACACTGACTTTAACAGTTTGATTAACAAAACCGCAGGAAAATGTTGTGAACTATTGAGATCTGGCAGAACTGTGCTTAGAAATTGAGTAGAAATATGTGCAGCTCAAAAGTGTTAATGATTCTTGGCTTCAGGCAGAGTATGTGCTGTCATGGCTTCTGTGCTGTGTGACGTGATAAGCAAGAGTCACTGCTAAGCAGGTAACTGATGTGTTGTATGCTTTTCAGGGCTTGCAATTATTCAAATTGTATGTCAATGTAATTTAAATTGTCAGTTTAAAAAACTGACTTAATTTGACTTAGTAAACAGTACTTTGTTAGAGGAGGGAGCAGAAGAGGAATGGGAAAGGCTAGAGTAATACTTATCTCTGTAATAGTTCCCAACCCCCCCCTCTTCCCCCCAGAATGCCCTTTCTGCAAATAAATGAGCATTTGGGCCTTTTTTTCCTGATGAGGGGCTGTTTAGGGACTAGACAGTTCCTCCAATCCTAGATTTTGGGTCATAAATGTTAAAGTATATTGACTTTCTTGATGCCTGTTAATATTTTCTTCAATATTTTCAGAGCTTTTGCTCTTCAGTTAAGAGATTTGAATTGCAAAAACTATTTGAATTTTCAGTCTAGCTTGAACACCCATTGTCTATTTGTCAGTGCATCCTTTTCTTCCCTAAATGTTGCAATGGATTCCACAAGTCAATGTGGCAACTGTTAGGATGAGTACAGATAATTCTATCTGTCTGTACTCATATTACTGTGTTGAACACAACCTGGGGCATGGATTTTGTTGAAATAAATACTCGGTAAGAAGGAGATATTCACTAGGAGTGTTCTTTTGTCAGTCATCTTCATTTTCAGTTCAGGCAAGTAGGAATAGTGTCCTGAGTCTAGGTGGACTTGTCTGTGCTTATCTATTAAGTTGTTAATTAGGTTTTTTTACTTTAAATTAGTTTAAGCCTTTGGTGGTTTGACCTTGGCTGGATGCCAGGTGCTCACCAAGCCACTCTTATCACTTCCCTCTGCCCTCCTCTCAGCTGGACCAGGAGGAAGAAAATAAGATGAAGCTTATGGGTTAAGACAAAGGCAGTTTAATGAAAAGCAAAGCAAGGCCGTGTGCAGAAGCAAAAGCAAAAAAAAGATTTCTTCTCTTCTTCCCATCAGCAGGAGATGTCTGGCCCCTTTTTGGGAAGCAGGGCTCCAAATGTGTAGCGGTTGCTCTGGAGGACGAGCAGATGTCCCCATCCTCCTCCCTTTTCTAGCTTTTATCGTTAAGCTGATGTCATAAGGTTTGGAACATCCCTTTGGTCACTTTGGGTCAGCTGTCCCAGTCGTGTCCCCTCCCAAGGTCTCGTCCGCCCCATCCACCTCAGGGGGAATGTTGGGAAACAGCCTTGGTGCCCTGCGAGCCCTGCCCAGCAGGAGCCACAACACGGGGGTGTTGTCAGCACCGTTCCAGCCCTCAGTGCAAAGCACAAGCACTGGGAGGGCTGCTATGGGGAAAATTAACTCCAGCTCAGTCAGACCCAATACAAACCCTCTGGCTACTGAAGCCGTTGTACCTGCTCAAATAAACTTCTTGGTTTTGTAAGTCTACATTATATGCCTGGGATTGACCTTGCAAAGATGGCTGTGTTCAGTAAAGTCCTGCTATTGACTGTCAGGAGCTTCAAAGACTGGGTGAGATCAAAGGGAGTAAAGCCTATCACTGCTAGACGCTTGTTTTGCACCCTTTTTGCATCCTAGCTGCCCAGGAGGAGCAACATCCTTCAGATGCTGTCCCTGAGTTAACCTCCTTGGGTCTGTTGTAGGGCAAGGAGGACAGTACTACTTCTTCAGATCCAACCTGGCGCTTCTCTATTCTTCCTTCCCAGAAAGCCTGGTCAGACTCACAATAAACTGTATCCAGCCTGGAAGTTTCACTTTTGTTGTGGGGTTTTTAACATAATCTTTTGTTATGCACTGTCTTGACTCCTGCTTTTTTTGAAAAAGATCATTATCTCTGATAATACTGCAAATAAATCACGTTGAGCTGCTAGTATGTGGAGAATTGCTTGACAAGGAGGACTTTGGAGAAAGAGAATCTGAACTTCAGGGAGGATGCTTATCAACAGGACATGTCAGCAATGTGGTAATAGGTAGGTGTGGGGCTTGAACGAGCCCTTGCCTTTGTTCATGTTTGGCAATTTATTCAGAATGATGTTTCATTCCAATTGGAGAGAAAGGCTTCAATTTTTTTCTGTTTTTAGCCCGCAGGGAACCTAAACAGGAATTATTTTTTTTTGCATATATATGTAATTTCTGTATATATTTATAAACAAAGGTGTTTTACTTACCCCTGTGTTTCCAGTAAACTTCCAATGACCTTAAGGCTTGTTTCCAAAGCAGTAGCCAATGTGTATATTTCTCTTCTCGGTCCCAGAAAACAAAACTAGTTTTGTGGACCAAAAAAACCCAACCCCAGACAGACAATTTTTGAGAAATGGTCCTCAGATATCTGAGTTCTATTTATTATCCAGAGATTATAAAAGTGTCAAAATTTGTAACTCAAGTCGAATTACTAAAATACTTCATGACAAATATTTTAAAGCAAGCGTTAATTACAGTGAGCGTATTTTCCCCAAATTCTAGTTGTTTTCATTTCCTTGTCAACCACTTTGACTACTTTTAACTGTTGTTAAGTATCCTAAGAGCCTGTAATAGTGTGTGCTAATGTATGTGTGAAATGCTGATGCATTTTTCCGCTTCACGTCAGTAAAGCAGATTGCTCTGGGGCCTTGTGTTATTGCTGTGTGAGGGTGTTCTGCAGAGTGGTCTCTGTATTTTGTGCATAGTCTTAAACGCTCTAGAGATGACAGCATATGGTTCACCTCGAAAGGGATTCATCTGGAGGCAGATGCACAGCGCTACTCAGGCTACCACGAGAGGAATCATGTTATCTGAAGCATAAAGCTTTGGTTTTCTCTTGCGAGGGTGGAAGAGTTCAACATCTTTAATGCAAATATGTGGTCCAAGGGCTATTCTGCTGCTGCTTCGAGGACACAATAGAATTCTGCATCCATTCCCCAAACCCTCAAGGGCACTGCTGAGCATTGTGTCTGCTGGGGAGTTGTGCACGAGCAGAAGAATTATCTTTGTAATTCCTTAGATGATTGCAGTAACAGATGCAACATTTGAGGTGTAATAGCAAATTTGTGTGATGCAAGCTCCTCTGATCTGGTTTGACAGTTGGAAAAGTATGCTGACAGTCTGGATGTTATCTTGCACTTCCTATGCTGGAGTGAAACAGCAGCCAATGTAAATAGAAGTATTGCAGTGAACAAAAGTTTTCAACTCTGACCTACTATTTTTCCAAGGAAGTGAGTGTCAGAAAGTTTGGAAGGGTTGGGTGTTTGTGTGTGTGGTGTTTTTTGTTTTTAAATTGCAAAGGAAAAGGCAAGAGAATAAAGTCAAATTGCCTGTTTTGTTATCATCAACAACTTAACTTTTGGGAAGTTATGCAATCAGTATTTTCTTCTAATGTAGTATAAACACTAGTGTATGAACACAGAAACACAAAGGCAACGCTTGTGTTCAGCTTGAACCATAAACTTCACTCAGATGAAGCAAATCTCCAAATATTTATAAGATTTCTCTTGTCCTATGTTTGGTTTTTTTGGCCATTTGTTTTCCATGGTGACATGGGGTCAGGAGGCTAAGCCTAGCTGAACAGGCAACACTCCATTGCTGTGCGCTCTGTCTTTCTAGTCTTCCAGAAAAATGATACTAAGAAGTTGCAGCCACTATAGTTGAATTTCCAAATAGGGAAGATTTGTGTAGGCTGCATTTCATACGAGAGGAAACATCCTTTACTTTTCAAGACGTGTATGTCTTCTGTACCCTGGTGCCTCCTTCTGAAACTGGGAGAAAGGCTGCCTCTGTGTGGCATAACTGAGCTAGCAAACCTCACTATGGAGAGCAAGCCAGAGTAGCTGGTGGTAGGATCTTTGGTATTGTCACTGCTGTGTAGGAAGCCTTAATTCCAGAAGTACCTTTGACACAGCACTGGACAGAAAGATTACCTTCTCCTTAACTTCAGCAGGATCAGCTCTGAAAACAAAATCCATCTTCTTTTGTTTGTGTGAAAGGATGTCCCAGGGTTAAAAACTGAACTGCTGAGACACCGGTGTGAACCTTTCAGTCATGATGCCAGTGAAAGAAGTGGCCTAGATCATGCTTTGAAGTACTCAAGAGTGTCTGGGAAATGAGCAGTTAGTGTGATAGATGTGATATCTGAACCAATAATTTCCAGTTGCTTGTGGTGGTAATGCTTCAGCTCTCTATTTTGCTCACCTTGTGAAAATGAATAGACATAACATTATTTAATAAAAATCAACCTAAGAAAATGTTCTTTTACTCCTGAGCATTGGGAAAAAATGTGACACGGTGCAGTTGGAGTATGTTACATTGTCTGTCTTCCTAATGTATATATTTTTTTTCCCCAAAAGGTAATTGAAACAAAATTGGCATGTATATGATAACGAACAAGTACTGGAAAGATGTTCTCAGTCCTTGGTGTGGGAGCTCTGTGTTTGCTCTTTTCCCTGAACGTGACTTAGATTCATCCCTTAGCAACCTTCTAGGAATCTAGTGGATGTGAGAGAAACAAAAGATAGGTCCTGAATTCATTGATGGGATCCCTTTGCAGCAATGCTGAGAAAATGTTAGGCAGATTTACAAACACTGCTCAGCATTCTCCTTTTCATTGCCTCTGACTTACTCAAAAGAAATACTGTGTTCTTGATCTGCTTTTCTTCTAATAAGAGGGTCAAGGAGGTCAATATTATTTTTTTTTTTTTTTGGAGTGAAGTTCTGAGACCGTTGCAGCTGACTGGTAATTCTAGGGGTTTTAGTAATAAGACTGTAGTGACTCCTGTTACAATTGCCCACATTAGTCAAAGTATCTCCAAATAAGTGACTAATCTCTCTCCAAGTGGTCAGAGTGTGATACTTGCTTCTTTCCCGTGCAAGCAAATCCACAACGGTTAACTTCCATCTTTCTGTCACCCTTCTTTGCTTAATAGGTATATGAACTGTATTGTTGAAATTCCTCAAGACACTACATCATCTCTGCTACCCTGATGCTTCCCCTGTTAGTTCGCCCTGTTGTGCATAGCCACACTTAAACCACACTTTGTTCCCTGAGCTTACTTCATAACTTTTTCTTTGACAATTTTTGTACTTGAAGACTGTTTTTGTGCCCAGAGGAGTGGTCACTGATAGCTTCAGCCACTGCCTATCTCATTCAGGTAGGACTATTCTACTGCTTACAGTGGTAATCACAAATGTCTGCATGGTTGTAGTTTCCCTTCCACATTCTTACAAATGCTTCTCAACTTCTTGCAGAAATAGCCTCAAAATTTGGTTCAGGCTTGGTCTACAATACCTGCACGTTCAATCTCTTAAGTTCCACCCCTGTCTAGCCCATAACAGGGTGGAGGTAAATTTGGTGTATGTTAAGGAATAATATATACATTATGGTCTTACACTTTCTCTGCTATTCCCTACACTTTCCCAATGGGGGAGATGCTTCCAGTTTTGGAGATGTGACATCTGTATGGATAAATACCAAAAGAAAAAATGCAATATGACAAAAGAGTGTCCATAGATTGAGTTGTCTTCTAGACTATAGTTATAGTTTCTTCATCTCTGAAGAGGATCTTATACCTTTTTGATTTTTTTTTAATCTTTATATTGTAATACTTTAATATTGCATTCAAACAGTTAAAAAATAGTCAAAATCTCTTTATATTGTGAAATGCAAAAGAACTGCATGATGTAGGTGCTACTATGGTTTTCCAAAGAAATCATATCCAGTGAGTTGTCAGCCAGTTTGTTAAAAATGAAGCTTTGCGCCTCAGCCTCTGAACAGATCGTACAAAGGGAAGACTAGAGATAGGATGAACTGAATGTTTAATCAGAAAACTGATTCTGAGGGCTGTTTAGGAGATGTCTGGGGTCACAACAGGGTGAGAAGTTGGAAGACAACTCTGAAACATTAGGTTTTGTAGATCTTGGAAATGCCACAGCCAGCCTTCACAAGCCTATTTATTTTGATCATCTCAGTTGAGAGCTCTTCAACCTTTTTGTATAACCACTGTTGATGAAAAAAGAAGTCCTTGCCTCCACTGCTTCTCTGGTACAGTGCGTGTCTTTTAACCCACTGAAGCTGCATATGCATATAAACCCTACTTAACCTCCGCAGAATTACTAACACTTCTTGGTAATTATCTTTTTGGATTGGTTTTTAGAACTGGAGATGAAACATTATCTACATACTTAGTGTTTTCAAGCAGGGAATAGTACAAAAGCAGCAACACCATCTGAACGAATACTTCTTTATGTTTGTTTCCTGATTAGTCTGTTTTCCTTTGTCTCTGAGCCTAATTAAAATGGCCAGGGGTTTCATGGCTGAAGCAGTCATCAGCATCCATGGTGATCACTACTTCTTGTTTTATATGCTGAGGAAGTTCCTGTAGTGAATATGGAAACTCAAGGATCTTTATGGAAAACAAACATTTAGATCGTGAACTTAACATCAAAGCCAGTTTTGCTCCCTAAATTGCATCTGTAGATACTCCTTTTCAAAGAACATTGTGTCCAAAAATATGTAATAAACTATGTCTAGAGCTTTTATGTATGTGAAAGCATCATGCCTCTGTGTGTGTACACTTAAATGAAATAATATGAAATTGGTCCCTACCTTCCTTCCACATTTTTCTAGTTTTCAGGGAAAAAATCCCACCTCGTTGATCTATGCTTATATAGCTTCCAGATATCCATCTAGTCAAATTGTAATTACTTTTGCCAAAATCTTTATTGTTAATTAGCAGAATCATATTCAGTATGTTGTTTGGTTACTCTCTTCCATGAATATTTTTATTTCATCATTGTTTTCTTTCTAGAAGAAGGAATACATTTGTCTTAATGAATTAAATAAGTCCAAGAGTACAAAATTTCACAGTGCTTTTCACAGCTTCTTAAAATTAGATCATAAACCTTTTTGGACTTCATCATTAGATTTTTAAATATCTCTTTTAGAAAAATAAAATGGACATAATGCAGGAATTTTCTAATTGAGGCAAGAATAGTTCTTTATGATCTGATTATTTTACATTTTTTGCATTAATTAGAGGTAGAAAAATCTGTAATACGTCTAAAAATATCTCCTGTCTCTTTTTAAGATAACTACTACTTCTTCCTGATAATCCCATAATATTCTCATTGCTGTTCTAGCCATTTTCCCCCCACTGTTTTGGAAGATCTTGCCCATTCATTTTAATCTCATTTTTAACATATTGTAACTCTGTCCTTTAGTGACTTCTGTGACATTTATCAATTTTCCACTCAGTCCAGGAATTGTAAGTATTTTACTGTTGCCTTGCATTTTCTATAAATATGGACATTTACTGCTGATGGTTAAATATTCCCACTTTCACTGAATAGTAAGATTTGCAGAATATGGTAATATATTCTAAATATTAGGGAAATATTGATATTTCAGGCTTCCATCTGCCACTTCCTGAATTGGGAAAGTACACCTCCTTTTCCTCCTATCCTTTTCTACTGGTCCTCATTTTTACCTTTCCCATTTTCCTCTTCATTAATTTCCCTAATCTTCTAATAACAAGACTTAATCCACATTTGCTCTTATCAGGGTCTTTTTTTAATGACTGTATAAGTTTAATACATCAATCCCACCCAAAGATAGGACAGATCTGATGTAAGGTTGACATGCCATGTGCCTCAACTCCTGCTTGAGGTACTGTGGGCTAAAGAGACCTTCTGATTCAAAATTAACTTAAAAAAAAGTTACTCTGACCCCAGTCTTTAATGACAGACCTCCTGATAAGCTGAAGGGTGAGGGAATTTTGTGTATTTTGCTGTTATTGTTTGGAACAAGAATTTCCCTTCTGTGGAATTAATGTGGCTTTCCTAGTTATTTAATTAATGTACATCTGTACTTTTCAGTAAAATACCTTATTGTGGTCCCAGCCACTTTCTACTTTAATTCTTTTCATCATAAAATAACTATATGACATAGAAAAGTGACAGTTTTTTTCAGATTGTAGTTTTCAATGGGAAAGAAAGAAAAATAAGCCTGTTAGAAACAGAGCAACTGTTTGAAAGTCAAAGACAATTCAAAGTGGAGGCTCTTTGGAAAGCCTCTGGGAGTTCAGATGCAAGTAAAGGGAAATTCTGAAGATGTCATGCTGGGGAAAAAGGGAACGTAAAAGTAACACGATTCTTGTGCTCTTCAGCTTGAGCCTCTATATATGAACATCTGGGCCACAAGAAAAATGCTAGTTTAAGCTTTTAAATACTTGTAATTTTCTTCAACATAGCAAACATTAAACATCATGAGCTTTTTGTTGCCAGCATTTCGGTCTTCACACTGAACTCTTGAGTATCTTTCTTGATATTCACAATGAACCCTGGGGGACGTTGGTAGTGTCTGGAATCACCAGATGTTATTTGCTTCCTGATTCAAAGTGCCATTTTGGAATTTTATCTCAACTTTGGTAATTTCAGTCAAGTAGATTCAGAGATTACCCATAGCACATTTGTTGGGTACATGGAGTAGCCTTTGTTTTTGTCAGTGTGAAAGCTCCTTTTTTTCCAACAATAAACATGTTCATTTCTGATGAAAACACTCAGGGTTTTTTTCTTCCTTCTTGATTAAGCCTCTTCTGCATTTGTGGGCCTTATTATCATGTTCTTTTCTATTGCTTTTCTTTTTTCCTACCTGTCTGTTTGAAAGGCTCAGGAAGGAGAGGTGTTCCATCCTGTGCCTCCCCAAGTAGAGCTTCTATCATTCATTCTATTGAAAAATGATCTTTGAAGTTCTGAGGCTACTACCTTTCATTTGCAATAAATACTCCTTATTAGGGTCTTTCTTTCCTGTTGCTCACAGCAACATTGTCAAAAAGGGTACAGATTGTACAGAACATGAAAAACAGCTTTTGTTTCACGTATACATACAGTTTGTTTCATAGGGATTTGCTGAGAGGAGGGGAAAACATTTCTTTGATACTGTGGTACCAGTTAAAAGCAATTCACCTTGCTGGCCGTGGTTATATTGCTGTCTCTGAAGGATGAAAACAGGTTTTTAGTTTGAGGAAAAAATATGAGGGAGGCAGAAGCTGTGGATGGAGAGCCTGTGGATTTGTCTGAAGATAAAGTACCACATGAAAGGTCAAGCGAAAGCAAAGGGAAAGAAAGAGTTGAGGAAGTCTTGAGTCCAGTCTGGCCAGACAAGCTTTATTTTACTTACCTCTATAGGTATTTTTGAATGAACAAACATTGAAAAGACATCATACAATTTCCATCATCACTGAAATATCAGTAACATCCATCAGCATTAGGTTTTGTACCAGAACATCCAAGGAGGACTTGCAGTTTCTTTACCATAGGCAATTGATGTGTTGTAATCACAGTGAGCTTCATCTCACATTCATAGAGGCAGGTCAAAGATGCCTTGTCTCAGAACATGGAAAGTAGTTGAGGGTACATCTCATGGGAGGTTTTCCCACAGCCTTTACAGCCTACAGGCAGGAGTAAGGCAGATATGCAGCCTCTAAGCAGCACTTCACTGAAGCTAAAGCAGAGGTTGAAGCAGCTGGAGTGGGCCCCTCCACCAATGTGTGAACTCTTCTGCGTGTCTTAACTAGGAACATTCAGCAGTGACCCCATCCACTGCTTATCTGCTGGGGTGATATTCACAGCAGGGATACAGCTCCTCATGCTCTACTGTTCATTTGATCACTTCCAAATTCAGTGTTCATCTTATCACTGTCAAATTCAGTGTCAGGCTGCTGCCATGGGGAAGATGAAAAAAGCCAGATGCATATGACATGTTTGTTTTCTTTATGCACATGTGCTAGAGGTTATGGTACCTGATGCTGTACTCACTGTTCCTGATTCTTCAGTTAAACATACAAAGTTATAGGACAGTTTTAGTTATCGGGCTCCTTCCTTTGGGTTCTGCAGTCAGGGTAAACTGTTGCCTACAGAATTCTTAAGCATTTTAAGAAATGATAGACATAAGACTGAGCAATGATCCCATTCATCAATTTTATTTCGTTTTTAAAATTTTATCACTTTCATTATTCCTAAGGCTTATTAAAGCTACTGCTTAGTTTTTTTGGGCATATTAAATGCACAGAATATGATCTTCATTTTTCTTTTAATTTGAGCTGCATGTTTGCTTGCATGACCTAGAAAATACTGTTTCACTTATTTTTCGTTCCTCCTACTCTTAATATTCATTCTGATCAGCTAGTATAACAAAGATTTTCAACCTTTCTTTAGCATAACTAAATTCCTCAGACTAAGATTTCTAAAAGTGAATGGTTTTCATTTCTATTTCTTCTGGCAGTGCATCTTTCAAAAATTCTTTTTACATTAGTAAAAGAGGGGTTGACACTGGCCCTTCACTTTCTAGTGTCAAGATGACAATTAAAAAAGTAGGAATTGCCCATAATCTACAGAGTAGTTGTGAATATTTCAAAATATCTGTTTATTCAGTTGACCTTTTTAGATCCTTAAAGGTTGACAACAGTCACAGGCTCTATCTGGTGTGAAGTGTGTCCGTTTGAGTACAAATGGCTGAAAGACGGATGCTTTTTAAGTAAAATGAACATGTACATGGAAATACACTTTGAATCCTTAACACTGAGAATAAAACCTGGCAGATTGACTCGTGATTGTGTTTTCTGCAATACAGAAATGCATCCTGTCAGCTTTTATTGTTAACAGATGTCTGCATCTAGGTCTTGTTTTTTTCTGAAGTGGTTGTAGTAATTGCAAGGGACTGCTGTTGTCCATCTCTTGGGGAGTTCTCTGTGTAGATCTTCATGCCTTTTCTGAACGTGAGGCAGCAGATGTTCATGGGCACAGTTGCCTGATTTTCCTGTGATAATTGTTTTATGCTGAGTCTTGTATTAAATCAGCCTAACACAGAAGTGGTTTATATTACTTATGGAGTAAGAGTTCATTTACAGTAATGACGCAATCCAATCTTTCCTTGGGATGTCTCATCACTTAAACAGTTGTGGGCAATATCAAAGCTTTGATGCCCTACTGAGAATGGAGAAGCAGCAACAACCAACCATGGACAGAAGTTTCTTGAGCTGTTAACTTATGTGATTACCAGTGGAGCTTTACTGGCGAGACAGGCTCTGCAGAGCTGGGAGGGAAGAGACAGGATAGTGAGTTGTCTGTTTGCACTGTGTGGTGACTCTGAGCTGGACTTCATGAGATATTACTATGCACCTGTGAATCAAGAGTAACAGCTACTGTTTATATTGGCATTCCTACCTGTGTCTGATGTTGTCAAAACCCCTGTGGTTTTTGTGGTTTTAGAACCTGTGGTCTCATCTAATACACTCACTAAGGGAACTAGTAGATTACACGTTGTTGTCGTTGTCCCCCACCCCTCCCATCAAAGGCAGATTGTACTGGTAGGAAAGTACTAACGTGGTTGTTTCCTTTCTCCCTTACACTGAAATCAATCGAAACCAAAGCAGTAAAATCTATTTATTTTGCTTGCTTCAGTTTCATGTGTCTATTCTCAAAGTGCTCTTTGGCAAGATGCTGACCATATGCTTGTGTTGGGTGGCAATACACAGCCCAAGCATTCTCTAAAACACTGAGGATCCAAGTACTCAATGGTTGTGGTTCTTGATTCTTGGGCTTACCCCTTTTGTTTTCTTTTCACAGAAATGGGATCTTCTTGCACTAGGTGATCCTATTCTGGCAAGGCAGTTGGACTCAGTGATCTCTAGAGGTCCCTTCCACCTCCCACTATTCTATGATTCTTATCCTGCTGTTTTCAATCCTGAAAGCTAAAGTCTCCATAGAGTCATTGTCTGTTAAAACTAGCTAATTTTCACAGCTCCAACTATGATGTGGGCTGTCCAGTTATGATTTGACTCCAGTGGAACATGTCACCCTTGAGGAATACTGCTCCAGTATTACAGTGTAACAGTTACCAGTTAGACTTTGAACTTTTGATGGCTGCCTTTTCAGTCATCTGGTCACTTTTTCAGCCCCCTGGAAGTCCTACCAGTCCCTAACTCTCCACCTATTCAACACTTGTTTAGGCTGACAGTTGTTTCTCTTGTACTCTAATCCAGAGGAATACGAAAAGGAAATATTTTTTTATAATCTTGTGCACTTTATTCTTAAGAGCCAACATCCTACCCCCAGAAATTCTCTGCCAAAAAACTTGAGGAGTTTCTGTCTCCCATCTGGACTTTCCAGCAATAATATACTGTTCCAAGGGCAAAGAGTTGTCAGCAAAAAAAGTTCTCTTCCCTGTCTTTATGCCAGCAGTGTAGTGATAATTAATACTGCCTTCTGGTTTTCTGAGAGGCTGTTCTACTTCATGGACTTAGGCTATAAAAGATGGTACCAAAACTGATTTACAGAAAAACTCTGCTGACACCAGCCACACGCTTTCTTCCTGTGTCTGACTTGCTGTATTAACCAGCACGTTGGATAAAAGTCTTGTCAACGTTGGGTTGCTGTTGTTGCTAGGTTACCAACCTGATGCAGAAGTTTGCATGCATGTTCACGTTATTGCCTCAATTGCTTTTCCCCTTCAAAAACCATAAAGGTCTTACAAAACATAAAGTTCTACAGACATTGTCTGTGTATCTTCTTTTGAGTGCAAAGGAAATTATGCCATGACAATAAGTTAGCATAATCTGCAAGGTGTCTGAGCTGTTTTCCTTCATTCTAGCAGGGAGATAGCTTGTGATGGCTTGTGTCTAAAAAGAAAAAAACAACTTGCATACACAACTGCCTTGTACAGTAGCCAAGCTGTTGGTGGACAGTAGTCTCAGACAACAGGAGTTCTACTATCTTATCATTGGATGGGGAAGACAGCCCTGGAAAAGAAAACTTTTATTATCTGTCCTCCAGGGCTACATATGCATAATCAAAACTAAACAGTGGTGAGGAACAGGCATTTTAGGCACTAATCCATACTGTTAAACTTTTAGCATGATCCCTGGCATGGTTTTATCTCTGCTGTCTAGCTTTCCTCCTGACAGTGACTAGGCATAATTTGGTGCTAGCCCATGCAAAATTTATTCTCAACAGGCAGATTGTACAAATGGCCACCTAGTTCCCAGGGCAGGAAATGAGTTTAACACTGTGGAGCTGAGCTGTGCTGTTCCACTTGGCCAGAAAATAGTCCTGAAGGGAATATAGTCACAGTAAAAGATTCTGTTCATCACAATTGTTGACTAGCTGGTATTTATGCACTTCTCCATCCATTTAAAAAAAAAATATTACTTCAATATACATATTTCTATGTTAAGAAATATTATGGAGCTTTAGGACTTTGCAGAAAATGATCCCATTCACAATAAAAAAGCAGTTCTCCATAACAGTCCTTAGACATCAGAGATCATCTTATAATGGCGAGCTTTTGAGAATCAAGTCATGTGCAAGGTGGTTACTCTGCTTTCAACAGGAGGAGGCTGAGGGGGTACTGGTGCAAGTCATGACAGTTCATGCACCAGGTAATTACTTTTCTGAAGCTTGAAGAGGGATCTTGCCCCTTATGGGGCACATTATTTTGACCCAAAAATTTCTTGGGTTCTGAGAGAGTTTTCACTTTCCTTGGGAGTCTGCTGTCAGATCTGCCAGTCAGAGACTTCAGTGGTTGCTCTGTCCTTTCCTCATTAGGTATAGACTCACTATTCAGGGCAGTGGCAATGAGTCAGAGAAATGAAAGAAACCTCTCTTCAGTTTTTGGACTGCTTGCAGAGGTACCTCTTCTTTGCTGCTGTACATGTTCAAGTAACATTCAGCACCACTGAAGACAATCGTATGCTGCTGGACACCTCATGCTACATATGTTGCATATTAGTCTGTTGGCATTTGGTTTACATTAGTCACAAACCTGGTGCAAGTATTGGTTTCTGTATTTTTCACACCATCTAATACACAGCCTGTGGTTTAACTACAGCTATCACTCCAATCACAATTTACAGTGACATTTTTACTTTCTGCCCTGCAGGGAATAAAAACTGTGGTCTGCATACAAAATCTTTTCCAGCCAAGCATACAATAAACCAATTTTTATGTCTTTGTCATGTCTGGCTATTGCTGTATATAGCTGTTGCTTCCTTTCTTTTAATGCTTTTAGCATCAGCTTTTTCCCCATGTACTGAAGTAAATAACAGATCATGGAAACAAGGAAACTTTCACAAAGGTGACTGGTTTGCCTATGAAATATTGAACATGGGCATTAAGATGTGGCAGTCTGCGAATGAAGTACCAAAACCATGTTATGAACTTGGCTAAATCAAATTTGTTGGCCCACTCTAACTGGGTTCAGCTTAGCTAGAGAATTGGAAATGTAAAAGTGAAAAAACTTGTGGGCTGAGATAAGAACAGTTTCATTTTTGAAATTAAAAACATAAATGAATTGTAACAAAAAATACACAAGAGAAATAAAACCCAAGAAAGACAAGTGACACAAATGAAAGCAATTGCTCTCCACCAACTGCTGGCCTGCCCAGCCAGTCCCTGAGAAGCAGCTCCCATGGCCACCCTTCCCCCTAGTTTTATTGCTCAGCATGACGTCATATGGTGTGGGATATCCTCTTGGCCAGTTGGCATCAGCTGTCTCCTTTGTGTCCTCTCACAATTTGTTGCCCCCCCCCCCCCCCCCCCCCCCCGGGGGCGGCACATTGGGGGGGGGGGGGGAGGCAAAGCACCTGTGGGCCCAGCCCCCGCGGAAGGAAAACAGCCCCACGCCTT
>JANIJG010013605.1:0-23298 GCA_024611175.1 Megaceryle torquata | reverse complement strand
GTTCTCCCTTCCCTGCGGGCGCCCCCCGCTCCTTGTGTTTGGGCCTCACGATTTTTTGCCCCCCCCCCCCCCCCCCCCCCAGGGGCTTGCTCACTGGCAGGGGGGAGAGCAGAAAAGTCTGTGTGAGCCAAGCTCAGCAGGAATGAAACCATCCCTGCGTTATCAACGCTTTTTTCAGCACAAATCCAAAACGCAGCCCATCCCAGGTGCTGTGAAGAGAAGTAACTCTATCCCAAGTCAAACCAGCACATTCTTCAGTACTTTTCAGAATGTAGGCACTGATGCCTCTGGAGAAACGTGCATGATCTTGGGAAGAAATTCATGCCATCTCTTGTCTTTGAAGCATCAGCAAGGAGCCTCTCACAAAGAAACCATAATAGACTTTTGCTCTTACATCCAGCTTGCCACTGGCTCTGGTTACCAGCCTGATAGTAGAAAGTTTTTTTGTTTGTTTGTTTGTTTGAGAAACTGTTGTTTTTTATCCTTTTTCCTGCTGAGAGCAGTTTCATTATCAGCCCAAAGGTACCTCAGAGACAGAAGTGCAGCCCTAGGAGTCAAAGCTGTCTCTGAATATGTATGTTCCATTTGACATTAACATTTTTAGGTTCCAGAGTGATTGTGACTCAGTTTGATTTTTCTTTCCTTCCTTTGGCTCATCGGACCAGCTGATGATTATAGCATTATAAATACAATTCTTTCAGATCAGTCTTGGTGGAGTGCAGATTATTCCTGTAGCAACAGGGAGTGGATGATTTGGGCAAGCCTGTAGACAGGTGGGATACAGCAGGAGAGAGAAACAGCGAAGGAGAACTGGGGGAGTGACAGCAAGGTGGGCAGTCATGCTAATTCTAAGTTTGACAATGGCTATTTCTGTGCCCTGAGGGATTTTCCACAGTTCCTTCCCTCCTCTCTGAAGTGAGGATAGAAGAGAAAGCTTCATCTCACAAACCTCCTCTTGAGCTGGCAGCCACAGCAACCAAAAAGCAGTGTATGCAGAGGAGTTTGGTGGCAGTGCCTGCAACACTTGCTCTTCTCAGAGTTTCTAGCTAGCAAGGAGCATCTCAGTTGTAGTTAATCTCTGCAAAGGCCAAGCTCCATGTAGCTCTCCATGTAAGGGTTCACCTTTTTTTTTGGCCAGGGTCTAAATGAGCCCCTTTGCATTGTTTATTCCTATCTATAGCTCAGTTTAAATCTTTCCCATTTTCCTTCCATTTGACCTCATGGTCATTTTTCACTCATCTCATCTTGAATCACTCTCTTCAGCTCTTGTTTTACTGTCATTCAGCTTCACTTCCTCACCAGTATATTTTTCCTACTGTTCCCAAACTGTCAGTCTCTAACTTTCCTTTTTACAGGAGGATGGCAGAGCCTGTGCCAAGCTTAACCTTTGTCAGTACGCAGTGACAAAGTTAACTTTTTCCCAAAGGCAATTCAGTTTCTCAGAACACTGGTGGGCTGTTGAATCAATACATGTAGTTAGATATTTTCAGTTTTAAAGTCTGGCTCCCAAAAAAGTTGTGCTAACAGGGTCAGTAAACTTCAAGTTCCTTGAATTCACGGGGGGAAGGAAGAGTGCACTGAGCATGGAGTAAAAACCTGCTGCTTCTATTTTTTTTTTTCTTTTTTTTTTTTGTGTGTGTGTGCAAGAATTTTTATACTACTGTTTAGGATTATTAATTAGTAATTTATAAAAGCTATCAGATATGACAGGGAGAATAATTATTTGAAAGTGCTGCAAATTGTTATTATTGAACTAAATGTGCTGTGCAACTGGATCAAACAACAAACCCTGAAAGCCCTTACAGCACGTTGGAAAGTTTCAAATCAAGCTGCTGAAAAATAAAAATACTGGAAAAAAATCTGCAGCGTAGTTTTGTAGGAGATGACTTCTGACTGTCTGCAAGATTGTCCTCAAGGCTTTCTAACAAGTTAAGAGGATTCCATGAAGGAGACAAGCTTTTTCTAGATTTGCAACTGTATCTAAACAATACCTGGTGACCAGAGAATGTGAAATGTAGGTTTATGGGAGAATCATTCTCCTGCTTTTAAGAACCCAGTCTTTTTGGTTCCCAGTCTCCTATGTATAAATATATGTATTTATGTACATATAGTACCTTGGGAAAAACCCCCAAACTTTTCCTTTACTTGTTATTTTGCTGGGAAGACTAGATCCAGTCATGTGTAGTAAAGTTTGGACCTGCTCTGTTACCACGTAAAAGCTGATGTTGCTTATCCACAGAGATAGGAACTCCCACGGTTGAAGGCTGTGGACCAATACACAAACCAAACTACTTCCCTGGCAATGCTCAGAGAAGAACAGTGGCTTAGAACTTGGTTTCAATACCTCCTAGGAGATGTGAAGAATGGGACCCATCATTCCCATGAGTGGTCTCTGAAACAGTAATTATCCTGAGAGTCCAGAGAAATCACTACTTTGTTCAGAGGTTGTAGTTATAACTGACTTGTGCACAACTAGTGACCGAATTGTGTACTTAATCTGAATGTGCCAGCTCTGGACAAGGCTTACAGGAGAGAACCAGAGTGTACCTTGGGAGACAAAGTTATTGAATGAGAGAGTATTTGGGAGATAAATTTTGTACCGGTATTTAGTGTCTTTGTGCAGGACCCATGATATTTGATGTCGTATCTACATTGATATGACTAGATAAAGCCTTCAGGGGTAGGCATTTGGTGCCCATGTGCTTTGGACAGTTTATTATCCTACTATTTGGAGATGATCTTTTGGAAACTACCTGTGGAAGATCATTGATTAAGAAAGTTACTTTGAAAGAGTGTTACTGCTTTCAGCTTGTACTTGTGCCAAATGTGGATGAGATCAAGCACCCTGTATCCACAAGTTGCATTAATGGTCTAGAGACCATGGGACAAACAGGAAGTCATGCAGGTGAGGAAATGAGGCATATAATGACTTGCTTACCCTTGATACAAAAAGGAGGTGACTTGCCATATTGATGTGGTTATCTGAAGGACTTGTGCACAAGGACAGCTGCTGGAATAACAGTGGCACATGCAGTAAGCAAAGACATCAAACTATAGCAGCAATTAGCAAGGTGGTCTGTGTCCAGACTGGCCTTTATTCTTCTAGTTCTTATTTACTGAGAACTGAGTATAGTCAAACTGATCTAGTTTGTTACAGAAATGTTTGTGTAGTCTCTCTGTCTGCTCATTTCTCTTTAGGACAGTGGAGATGCCCTTGTTCTGCTGATTCCTGGTTCCCTAAAGAGTAGAGCTGATTTGCGTTCAAGTGGCCATATATGAACTGCTCCTCAAAAAGCCTAACATGAAATTGTTAGCCAGCTTCTGAGGCAGAGATTCAAAGGTTCTTCCTGTTGTTCACTGTTTTTAAGGCCTGAGGAGATGTCAAGGTTTAGGGTCAGGGCAGTCTGCTAGACCTATAACAGATGATCTCTGTTAACCTATATAACACTCTCCCTCCTCAAAGGGGAACAAAAAGGGAATAAGGGAAAGAGATGTATCAATTAGTAAAGGAGGATAGAACAGCTTTAATGAAAATAATAATAATAGGGAATATATACAAATATATACAAAACCAGTATTGAACCTAAACCCCCACCCAACAGCAATTACATCTCCGTCACCACTGATGATGTGGAGCAGGCAGTGAGGTCCCAGGCTGGACTCAGTGGCAGCTGGGACCTGGATTGAGGAGTGGGATTCTGGAACACGTGGTTTGGGATTGAAGGCAGAATGGACAGAGTCCTCAGATGCTGATATATATAAATAGGAAGAGAACTTGGCCCTTGTGATCACTTAGCTTATACCAAATATGACACATATAGGATGGAATCCCTCACTGGTCAGTTTAGGGTCACTTGTCCTGGATGCTCCTCCCCACAGCTGCAGCCTTTGACTTTCTGCACCCCCTAATGTGCTGCACAAGATCCAGCAGTGGCCTTGTTCTGCACACAGAGATCCTTGGTCCTAACTCTAACCATGGAGCATTACCACTGCCAGAAGCAGAGCAGACAGCTTCTGGTCTGTCCCCTTGTATAAAGCGAGTCACATCATTTTACCCAGTGCTAGGAATTTTTCTAGGACTTTGGAAAATGAACCTCAGATTTCAAAATTACGAGGAGAAAATGCTTGTAAAAGCATCCTATGAAATTTCTGCCTATTACTTTAAGAAAATGAAAGTCTGAAAATGGACAGAATATAGCAGACTGGTTCTTGAGGCTGCAGGAACTGGCAGGATTGGAAATGGAGCTTTCAGCTTTGAAAGACAAAAGAGTGGACTTGCAGGGAATTTGTTCTGTCACTGTCTCCCAGTTGTCAAGGTTTAGGGCTGGGCAGGCCACTAACCGAAAACCAGCTTGTTCTCCACCATCCCCTAATCTTTCCCAAAGGGAGTAAGGGAGAGAGACTTGGGTTGGAAAACTAAAACAGCTTTAATGAAAAGATTAATAATAAACGGGATACATACAAATATATACAAAACCCAATACAGAAGTCAATCCCCCGATGGTGATTATGTCACCATCACCACTGATGCTGTGGAGCAGGCACTGGGGAAGTCCCAGACCGGGCCCAGTGGCAGAAGGGAAACAGATTTTGGAGCTGGCTTTGGGAATACACAGATTAGGATTAAAGGCGGAACAGAGTTCCCCCCTGGCCATGAAGAAGTAAGACCTTGATCCTCATGATCCCTCAGCTTTATAGTGAACATGACGTATAGGGGTGGAATCCTTCACTGGTCAGTTTGGGGTCACCTGTCCTGGCTGCTCCCTCCCCTGTTACTTTCTGCACCCCCAGCATGGTGCACAAGATTGAGCAGTGGCCTTGGTCTGCACAGGAGCAAGGATAAGTAAAAGCCTTTCTGCACACCCCAACCCTTGGCGGTACCGCTAACCATGGAGCATTAGCACAGCCAGAAGCAGAGACTGCCTGTGAAAATCCCTTGTGAACTTCAGGAAGTGCAGCTACTTAAAGGAGACTGAGCTGAAAACTAAAATCACTGAACAGAATGAGTTCTGTTCTAGCTCAAACCAGGGCACTGGTCTAATGACAGAGCAGCCAGTCACAGAGGTAGGTAAGGAATATACTCTGGACTCTGCTGTTACAGTATGTACTATACTTTTTTCTTCTTTCCTTCTCAGTAATGCACAAGGAAACAAAGAGGTGCATTTTACATAGAAGAACCTAGAATAGCTGGTGTCATTAGCTGAGAAGCTCTGGATTCTCTTCTTGAGTTGGTGTGATGTGCAGGCAGGGTTGGCAGCAAACAAGTAGGAATATTCTGTTAACTCTTGTCTGAGTCAAAAGGAGCAGGAAGGAAAAGGGTGAAAGAAAATGAAGTTTGTATTGCTGGTGACAGTATAATTCAGGTGTGTTTATGGTCAGGGCACAAACACACAGTTTCTGTAGGTGAAGAAGGTGGCAGCTCACTTGGTAAAGCATCTGATTCCTGAACTGGTGGCACCAGTCACTGCACCCAGCTGCAGGGCTAGCTGAGGAGGAGCACTATGGAAACAGGTTTTATCCTGAGGTGCAAGCTGTGCTGTGATTGTGAAGCTGTGAATGTCAAGAAAAGGCAGGTTCCATAGCCAGTGTGTGCTGGTGCTTAGTAGTGAAGTTGTCAGAATAATTCCCACTGCCCACTGGTAATTACACTGAGGTAATTCCCTCACCCTTTCCAGCCCTGTTTCTTCATAAAGCACAAACAGAGAAGACCACAGAGGAAGCATTAGATCTTGTATTATTACAGAAGCATGACTGTTAGGCAGATTCAAATACGAAATAGCCCTCATTTTATAAGCAATAGAAATAAAATTGGCTGAATGGCATTTTGGAGAGGTTGGGCACAGAGAGCATGGCCTAGGAAGACAGCCAGAAGTATTTTGAGCTGGCTTAGTGTTACCTTGCCCAAATCCCCCGTGGATGGCAGGAGCTAGCTTGAACATCATGTAATACCAAGCTTTTAAACTTGCTCTATGCAAACTTAGAGCTCTTGACCGAGGACAAGTCCTGCCTGACCAACCTAGTGGCCTTCTATGATGGGGTGACTACATCAGTGGATAAGAGAAGAGCTATGAATGTCTTCTACCTGGGTTTCTGTAAAGCCTGTGACTTGGTCCCCTATAATATTCTTCTCTCTAAACTGGAGAGATTTTGATGGTTGGACTGTTTGGTGGATGAGGAATTGGTTGGATGGTCACATTCAGAGGGTAATGGTCAATGGCTTGATGTCCAGATGGAGATTAGTGACCAGTGGGAGTCTACACCAGGACCAGTGTTATTTAATATCTTCATCAATGACATAAACAGTGGTGTTGAGGGCATCCTCAGCAAGTTTGCAGCTGATACCAAGCTGAGTGGTGGATGTGTTTGACACATCCAGAGAGACAGGATCCACCTAGAGAGACCTGGACAAGCTTGAGAAATGAGCCTGTGTGAACCTGATGAGGTTCAACTAGGCCAAGTGCAAGGTCCTGCACTTGGGTTGAGGCAACTCCTGATATCGATACAGGCTGGGGGATGATGGGATTAAGAGCAGCCCTGTGGAGAAGCACCTGGGGGGTACTGGTGGATGAAAAGCTCAACATGAGCCAGCAGCATATGCTTGCAACCCAGAGCCAATCACATCCTGGGCTGCATCAAAAGCAGCGCATCCAGCAGGTCAAGGGAGTGGATTTTGCCCTTCTGCTCTTCTGAGACCTCACCTGGAGGTGTAGGTCTGGGGTTCTCAGCACAGAAAAGATATGGCCCTGTTAGAGCAGGTCTAAAGGAGGCCACAAAAAATCAGAGGGCTAAAACTCTTCTGCTGTGAGGCCAGGCTGAGAGAGCTGGGGTTGTTCAACCTGGAGAAGAGAAGACTCCAAGGAGAACTTACTGAGGCTTTTTAGTACTTAAAAGTGCTATAGTATAAGAAAGATGGGGACAGTCTTTTTAGCAGGGCCTGTTGCAACAAGAAAAGGGATGATGGTTTTTATACTGAGGGTGGTGAGACACTGGTGCAGGTTGCCCAGAGAGGTGGAAGAAGCCCCATCCCTGGAAAAATTCAAGGTCAGGTTGGAGGGGGCTCTGAGTAATGTGCTCTAGTTGCAGTCCCTGCTCGCTGTAGGGGGGTTGGAGTAGATGATCTTTAAAGGTCCCTTCCAACCCAAACCATTCTATCATTCTGTGATGATTCTATTCTCTTTCTTAATTTATTTATTCTCACTCTTTTCATCCATCTTTCAGATCTTCACATTCCCAGTGGCTGCAGTTCTGCAGTGATAGCATCTCAGTGGTTTGTCCATGTTCTGGCTGAATTCATATTCTATAGAGCATTTTTCCCAGGTCCATCTGGATCATGCTGTGATCCCCAGGCTGGCTCCTCATTCTCTGAAAAGTCTGAGTTTGTAAAAGGCAGACAGATAGTTTTCTGCAATGAGACAAAATCGGATGATATGGAAGCTGCAACATCCAAGTATTACCAGTACAATCTGCAGTGAAAGGTTGATATGTCTTTATTCTTGTTGAAGATGAGATGATAGGAATTGTGGAATCAGTCACCAAAAAATAAATGCCTTCGAAAGAAATAAATAAAATAATCCTGTGCTCATTGAACAGCAATACTGTGCTTGGCCTCCTAGCTGTCATGATCCTGTGTGTGTGAGAGAAGCATTAAGTGAATGTTTTGAATTCTGTCACCTTCAAATTCTTGTCACTTTTACTCGCCGATTTACGTCTCTGGGATGCTGGACTTTCAGATCATTAACACAGACTCTCCAGCCTAGCAGAAATGTATCATGGTGCATTCCTGTGTACTAGAAAGATGAAATACCATCTTCTTCCACTTTTTGCAACAGCCTTTGTACAGTGGCAAGTCAGAGCTCTTGTGTCAAAACAGCACGACTAAAGAGACGATTCCCAGGGGAATATAGTCTACCAAAAACCTGCAATGCCGAGAGCTTGCCTTGTCTACCATAGGGATGGTCTGTATTGTGGTAACAGTTGTCAGATCAGGTCACAGCTTCTTATATATGTATGTGACTAAATTGCTGTACAATATATAGGCAAAATGTAATCAGAGTAGGAAAATGACCTTTCTAAACAGAAGAGTCCTTTTTCCTGCAAGGGTTGTTGAGGTGAGTGAGGATACGTATTCGGACCGTTAAACACTGGACATGTGCAAGCTGAACAGGGAGCACTTGGTGTGGTTATACAAATGTACTGAGCCTTGTGGGATAATCTGCCTCGAGTGAGGCAGTGGTATTTAATAGGGTTAAAAGGTAAAGAAATGTACAGAGTGGTTTGGGTCATGCAGATGGATAGAGCTGCTCCTCTGACATGACTCACCTGAAGAGCTCCTCAAATTGTTGGTGCTGTGGTCACAGACTCTTTTGAGAGGAAGAACACCAGCCTTTGCTGATGGGCCAGTCTATGGCAGTAGGGAAGAGATGGGAGCAATTTACAGGGGACATGTCAAATCCCAGTGAATATTTGGAAAGTAATCCTTGTGGCACAAACTCTCACAATAGAATGGAATATAGCAAAAAGATGGGACTAGATGCTAGACTAATCAATATCTTCCCCCTCTTCTGCTTAAGTTACCAGTATCTGGACAGAATGAGGGAATCTTGTAGTGATCCTCAAATGTCTAATAAACCTACAAGTCAAGTTCTTCCAACTTTCACTATGCAAGACTTCAGCTGCATGGGCTGAATGGTTTTGGATGTTACCCTTGGTATAAACTGCTACCTGGACATGTTTTCCAAGCAGCTGAAGTTACTGGAATAGGGTCTCTGTGTTTTCTATAGTGTTGTTAAAAGAGTCATTTGACAACATAGCATTGTGGGCAGTATTAAGCTGTGCATCCCCCGGTGTGCAGAGCACAGTTACTGGCAGAATGAAGGGACTGGCAATTCTCTCACCTCTGATTTGATAATGGCATTACTATTTTGTAGTTGAATATTCTGCCATTAGTAAAATGATACTGTGCATGTTGTTCTTGATTGTTTTCTCTTTGTGATCCAAAAAAACATTGGTTTGTTCAAGATTTTAGGCAGGATTCTTGCAAAGACTTTGGGGAATCCCTTGGTGCTGGTTTGGGCAGCTAAAGGAGCTTCTGTTCCATCTTATTCCAAGACACTTGCTCTCCTGTGATAATAAACTGAGTGGCCATTCCCAGGTTGCCTGGACAGCCATATACGTGCAGGAGATCTCTAAGAGCATCAAAACTTTGGTTAGGTTGATAAGTATATTTCTTGCCGTTCTAAATCTGCGAGCTACAGAATTATATTAACCTAATCGTGATTCACTGACATCCCAGAATTATTTTTTTTTTTTCCTATTCTTTTGAGCAAGCTTGTTGACCATTATTCTCCTACGGATTTATATAGCAGCATGAGAAATGAGGTACCGTAGTAGTTATCACAGTATGAGCTGTCACCTTTCTGTTCGCAGAAGTCGATGATGTTTGCATCCTGGAGTGTCTGAGCACTGATCTTGTTACCCATCTGATGGTAAACAACTGCACCACTTCTCTGTAAAACTAGACACGTTCCTAGATGTTAGCAGGGTGCCAGCAACTCCTACTACTTCACCCTCTGACAACGATGGCTTAGCATTTCTGCTGCAGCTGTGGTTGTTGCCAGCTGCTTCTGGCTGGAAAACTGTGAAGTTTCAATCCATGCATCAGTAGAAAGGACAGGAAGAGACACTAACCAGCTTCCAAAATAATAAATAGATCCATTTGACAGTCTCCTTCCATTTGTCGCTTTTTATTTAAAAGCTGGAAACTGTTTTAACAAGTTGCTGGGATTTTTTTTAACTTCAGTTTTTCATGCTCACTTCCTTTCATGCCATACACGTGGTTACCTGCTTCAGTGTCTGCTAAGCAGCTGCAGTACTGCTTCCTGCTTGGCTGATTAGGGCTTGGAAAATGCCTTACATTAAGTCTCACTGTAGCAAAGCAGAGTTGTCACAGCCTTTGCACTGTGCTCACCGTGGGTTCAATTTTAGTAAGAATAGGGCACAAATGCTCATAATGCATTCAATGTAATGTGGTTCCTCTGTGGAACCAGAGCCTGTTTGTCTGGTCACCTGGCAGCTTGTGTGAGTGGTTTTCTTTAAATTAGGAGACCAGAGAAAATACTGAGAATGGAGGTAAAGCACAGAGGTAGCTATTGAACATGAATGCTGATAGCAATACTCATTATTATCAATACCAAATATTAAGGGGGTTTGCCACAAAAGCCTATGTTATAGATCTTGGGAATGAGCTGGAAAGCTTCTAAAAATCAGAAAGGATGTGTTAGTGCATAGCTAATAGAAAGGTTTTTTCCATTCCCTGTCATCCACATGGCATGTAACTGCTTACTCAGTTTTGGGATTATCCCGTGTGCTGCACCTCTACCTTTTCTCAGTACGAACTAAACTCTGTCCTGAACATCAGCTTGATAAGTGCAAGTTGAAGATACTTACACAGGGCAAAGACTGTATAAAACTAACAGGATACAAAGACCCCTGTATTTTGGAAAAGCTGTAGCTGAAGTTAGGTGCATTTTGGTTTGGGGTACCCTGCATACAAGTGTTTAAGGGAATTGTTCTCTGCACATTTCCAAGATTTATGAGATTATATTTGCTTTTGCACTCTAAGTGAAGGGAAAATAGCATTTCATCTATGACTTTTGTACGTGTGGCTCTCTTATGGAATTGCCTTGTGAGCAGATGCATCAGTCTCCAGATGCCCTTGGAAGGCTTTTGCTCAGAACAGGGATTTTGCATGCAAATGGCTACAGAAAAGGACTCTGAAATTTTTCAGTTAGTTTAAAATGAAGCTCATTGCCTGGGATATTTCACAGCTGCCTCTCTACTGGTTTTATAGGCCTACCAGAGAGCTGAGGAGCAAGAACTCTGAGGTTCTCAGAGTCTCCAGAAGCAGCTTCGTTCTTTATCAGCTGGTGCAAACAGAGCTTCTAACGCTGTGTGTGTAGGAGGCAACATTAACCACCAGAGCTGATACCACTGTTCAATAAATGCCAGCGGGATAAGGAGAGGTGGGGGATTCTTTGGAGGAGGTATCGATGTTTCCTAGGCAATGGTGACAAAAGCACGCTGCCTCTAATTGGCTCCACTACAAATATTTACAGCTGTGAAAAGAAGTTTGCTGATCCCACCATGGTAGCCATGGTTGCCTATATTTCAGCTGCTGTTGTGCCAGTGAGAAACATGAATAGGTTGCAAGAATCCCTCACTGGCTTTGTAGCAGGAACATTTGCTGACCCAAATGAAGAAGCCAATTAAGCTCTAAAGCTTCTGTGTGTTTTTCTGGTAAGCCTTGCCATTTTTCCTCTTCATTAGCAAAAAAATAACCCAACCAACAAACAAACCCACGGTGAGAGGCTACAACAAATCCAGCCCTTGTTATCATATGTATTGGTCATGTATAAATAAATAAATGAATACAATATTATGTTTCAGTATAATATCAATGTATATTACTCTGAGTTTGAATTCTCATGCTGGCAATGTCTGTTTGCAGGCCTCTGTATTCCATTAACCTTTTGAAGGAGAATCGTTGGTGCAATAAGTTTTAATAGTTGTGCTGAAATTACCAGATGGTTTGAATGTGTACTCATGCCTGATGGGAGGAAGAGAAAAAGATGGAGCCAAGCTCTTCTCACTGGTGTCCAGTGACAACATGAGATGTAATGGGCACACACCGATACTGGAAAGGTTTTTTAAATGTAAGAAAGACTTTCTTACTGTGAGGGTGGTCTAAGACCACAACAGGTTGATCAGAGAAGTTGTGGAGTCCCCATCCTTGGAGATACTCAAAACCTTCCTAGACACAGTCCTGTGACACCCTGCTGTAGCTAAAACTACTTGAGCAGGGTGGTTGGACTAGATGATTATCAGGGCACCCCGTCAGCATCAACTATTCTGCAATGCTCTGAACACGTCATAAACTCAGCACTTTCTATTTTAGCTTTCTTTTGTGTTTTGTACAATATGTATCTCATTTTAAATAACGGATCTGAGGTCCCACAGAATGAACCTGCAGGCACAGAAGGTACGTTGACTACTTGGTATTACACAATGACATCTTGCACGGATAATTGACTTTATAATCCCCAAGTCTGCATGCCCTGGTGCACCAGATTGCACACTCATTTTATGAGTTGAATGGGAGTTAGAATACGCCTGGCAGATTTTGTTTTTCAGGAAGTGAGGATGGTTACCCATGAAAATTTTCATTAGAACACTGTCTGTTGGTAGATCTGTACTCTAATGGAAGAAGGTATGAAAACCACTTGCTCTGCTTTCAAGACTTTGAAATAATACCACATTTTTTCAATAGGTGAATGTCCCTGGATGTTGCTGTTCCTTCAACGCTTCAGGCTTTAGAAAATACTGGGATTTTGGTGAAAATCTAAGCTGCAGATTTGCTTGATAAACTTAACAGCCTTGCTTGCTAGTCAAGGACCATTAGCCTGAATGTTTGCATGAGTTTGTCATAGACATGGTAATAGGCAAGACGTACATTGACATTTAGTGCTGAATACATTTCTTTTCAATCAGATAAATGTGGGCTGCTGTATTGTACTGAGATTTGTTCTCCATTTTCCAGCCAGTTCTTGAAGGTGGCTCACGAAGGCACACAGTGAATTATTAACATCTGTTTACTTTCAATTTAGCTTGAGAAATTTCTCATGAGGTTTGTGCCTTTTTGCTTAATGCAGTGCTTGAATGGGCTTTACTTCTCAGAGTTCCTGCTGTCAGTGTTGAGTCCTGAGCTGAGACTGATGCTGCCGACGACTTGACATGTGGCAGAACGTGGCCACTCATGTGAGAGCTTTTTGTAACTATGAGATGTAGTCTCAGACAGTAAATTAAAGTTTTAAGCTTATGTGTTGGTTTCATATGTCAGCAGTTTGTCAAGGAGAGAATTCCACAGTGATTTAGTGTGAATGTGCTTTTGGAAATTGTGAATTAGGTCTTAACTAGTCATAAGTTATCCAAAAGGGGCATGTGTAAGCAAATATGATTTTGGAGGTGACTCAGAGCACAAATAAAGGAGATCATAAAGATAGGTATCTCACTGACAGCTTAACTAGTTTGTACTCCATTTTTTCTCTGAAGTTCTATTAGCTATTAGCATGTCAAATAAGCACTGGAAGACTTGCTGCACATTTTCTCACAGAACTGTGATTTTTGCCTCAAGTATGATGCATTGCATTTAGTTGCAACAGTTCATTCTTTCCTTTGTCTGTTGGGCTGTATACTCTGTAGATAAAAAGCACAGAACTTCAGGAACATATGAAAAACGTTTGTTTCTTTCTTATTTAATTTGTTTCATTTTCCTTGTGATTTTTTTTTTTTGTAACTCTGTGCTATGTTCTAGATTCTTTGCTCCTCTGCTTTGAATTGATTCCATACCATTCCAATCTGAAGTTCCGTATTTCTGACTGGAGGAGCTCCAAAGGAGTCTTGCTGCTGGAAATACAAACCCTTCATGTGTATTATAAATGGAAATAGAAACCAGTTTGACTCGAGGGAGGACGTGTCTTGATACAGTCTTTGTCTGTCTTAAATTGGTTGTTGTACTTCCTGGTGCTGGGAGAATGAGACGTCTTTCTCCTGTGCATTTATTTTCATGTGCTTTGTCTGTAGAAAAGTGAGGACCATCCCACCTCCCTGCTGAAGCTGGTCCCCTGTGTGCCCCATTTTATTTGCTCTGGCTGTGGGATTTAATTGCTACTCAGTAATTCCCAGTTTTGCTGCAATGTCTGCTAACGTGTTCAACGGGTCCCCTGACTTGATGGCTACAAGAAGATGGATGTGGTTCTATGAGCAGAATATAGGAGTAATCAGTCTTCCATCACTAACTTTTGTCTTTTTTTTTTTTTTTTTTCTTTTCTAACGTTTGTGGCAACTGTCCTACAGTACTGAGCTGGGCTCTACAATCTGCTGCTTTTTTACAGTAATACTCGTTTTAAAGACACACATGAGAAGTTGTAGCTTCAGTAACATTTGTTGTTGGTGTGGTGTTTTTGTTTTGTTTTCTTTCTTGGCTGTAGCTGCCTTAGTGTCATACCACAGCAACATGCTCTTTGAGCTTTTTCCCATCCATGGTTACCACGTTTGTATTTTCCTTACAGTGAGGTCAGGTCACTAGGGTCTGTCTGGCAAGCCCAGTTAGACTCAAGTGAAAAGTAATGATGTGGGTGATGATAAATTCTTCCAGCTCTGTGACCACAGCTGACAGTTCTGCAGCTCTGCAATTCTATGTATCTGCAGATTTGAAACTCTCACTGTGCTGAATGAGTATGATACAAGCTTGATGGTTTTCTCTAACAGATTTAGTCAGAAGGCAAGACCAATATTAAGTTGCCTTTTAACACACTAATAATCCACTAATAAATCCAACCCGATATGCCTCAGCATCCTGTTTCCTTTCTCTTAAGGCACTTTCTCTAGGAAGGTGAGATTTGCCCTTAGGAAACAGGCAGTCCAAGCTGTTCAATATGGTCTTAACAAATTGTTTGTTTCTTTAGTTTGGGGGTGGTTTATGTCTGTATGTGAGAACATGATCCACAAAGACTGTCTCACTTATTCTTTTAGTGGATCAGTTCTACTATTTTGAGCATGCCCAAATGGGAAAAAGCAAGAGACGCTGAAGAACTGAACGTTAGCCTGCAGTTGTGAAGCAGAGATATTGTCTCAAATCAGCTTGAAATATTTAGGATGGCTTCATCCCACAATTACAGCTGTCATAGAGTGTTAAGAGACTATTCTGTGTGCTGTCTTAGGAATGACCTTACTCAGTGCCAGTTAATTAAGGGCTGGCTGACACACAGTATCTGACTTTTTTGCTGTCAAACTATGAGATCTGTATGTAGGTTTTATTTCAACTAAAATTCCTTGTCCTACAGAGTTAACTGTAAGAGTGAAGCTTTATCTTCCCTGAAGATAAAGATGACTAAGTACCCAATCACCTAAATAGTTCCATTGATGGACTTTCAGTATTTTAACTGTCAAAGCATGTATGATGATTTGTTCTCCAAAACTGCCTGCCTCTCTTTTTATTTATTTATTGTTACAAAAGGGGTACAGAGAATTAGCTCAAAATGAACTTTTAAATGGCTAAAACAATAGGAAGTAAATCTGCTTTATATGCACCCAAACACCTATAATAGGAATGGAAGATCCATAAGCTTTGATTGAAAGAGATGATCTCTTGACTCTGGAAGGTATGGAGTCCTCAACCTCTGTCCTCCTGGCTCGGATGGGTGCAGATTTTGTTCTCACCATTTGCTACATACTACACAGTCTGTTGTCACTGCCACTTTTCCAGTGGTATGTCCATCTGTTCCCCAGGAGTCTTGAGGAAGAATGAGATGGCAAATAACACTATGGGAGTTCATCACTGTCTTTTTTTTAATTCTTCTGGCACATATTTTAAAAATGGAGAGTTGTGTCAGCATCCAGCCAAAGGACTGATGCAGACACGTACTCAGCCCTTCAGAGGTCCACAGCTTGTCTGTAGTACCAGCGATAGATGGAAAAGCAGCACAGCGGGAGAGATTTTCCCATGTTGCATCTTCATACTTCTGTGACAGAACTGTGATTTTGTCCTGAATTTAGGTGCACTAGAAACCTGTGAAAACTCAGTGAGGTAAAACTACATTGAGTGTTAGTGGAATTTAATAGTGCAATAGAGGAGTTTAATAACCTCTGATGGGCAATTCTCAATTTGGTGAACATCACCTCATCTCACAACACCAGAGCATCTCTGTCTTTATTTCTAAGGCGGACACATTTTGTTTCTGCAAGAGATTTTTCTGAGTGTTCAATTGAAATTTATTTTTGTTCTGGAGCTTCAGAAAGTAGAGAGAAAGGGTGTTGAAAGAGACAATGCCAAGTGAAGGCATTCTACAGGAACGCAGAGAGGCCTTTGCAGTAGGGCATTGCTTCCTGCAGTGAAGTAATCCTGGGAACCAGTGCAAAAGAACATGTTTTAGAAACTACTGGAGATAAATCAATACAAGAGTCAGTGTGCAAAACCAGCAATAATTTTTGTCTGACTCAGCTGTCTAAGCAAGGCCAACAATAATATTATTTGAAAAGCAGGATGCTCTATGAACAGTGCATGAAGAGATTGGATTTTCCACATAATGAAACCAAATTGTGCTGCTGCTGCCTGCAGCTGAATTTATATGAACATGCATGAAAAAAGCCATGCTGGTAGGACAATGCAGAACAAAGTCCTGAGCTTTTTAGAAGGAAATGGGCTCTGAATCAGATCCTTAAAAAAAATAACCATGGAGTATATAAACAACTTCTTCAGTATGGTAGGAACAGTGGTGTAAAGGGGGTCTTGATCTTATCTTTGCTTCTTCCCTTTCTGCACCCAACGAGCACGGTGAGTAGTGTTGCGAGTTTGGTTGCAGAGCTCTGCACAGATGCAGTGTAATTATTTCATTTGTGAATCATTTAGTCTCATCGTTCAGACTAATTATCTTTCCAGCTATTTATAGGTTGCAGCTGCCAACTGGAAAATCAGCAAACATGGGAACAGTAGAGAAAAAACAGAGTTTCTTAAGTGCCTGTAAGCTGCAACTGGATGTTTTAACTGATCTTGAGACAGAGGTAGTTACTCCTCTGTAGTATAGTTGCCTTACCAAACAAGAAGTTGTGGTAACAGCAAAATAATCCCCACTGCAAAATACAGTTGTCAGGGAGGAGTTTTTACATTATTGCCCTTTTGCTCCCATATATTTCCTTATATTTTGTATGATATATATATATATGTGAATCTTCATTTAAGGAGAATCTTTACTGGTCTGAAAAGAATCATACAGAGGAGCAGTAATTAAAGAATTTTCCTCCTCCAGTGCAACTGATGGGAAAATGCAAACACAAAGGTGGCTTTTCCTTCTGGTTGTTTCAAGACTACTCATTGTGTTCAGGTAATGGGATTTATGCAGAAGTACTATATCAAAATAAATACCTTGTGTGTGACATCCTCCTAAAGAAATAGGAAGGGAATGATTGTGCTTTTAGCTGTGGGAATGTAATTTCAGGACTAGGGCCTGAAAAATACAGTTTTTACCTCTAATAATCCAGAAAGTTGATTTTGAAAATTACCTTTTCTGTTTTCTGAAGCAAGATGATGCTGCACTATGTGTCAGTCTTCCTTGGCGAGTCTTAGAAGCTCTTTCTGAGCACTAAATAAGCACTAGACCTTCACATTTTTAATGGGGAGAAACAATCATTGACATTATTTCTGTTGTTCATGTTTGAAATGAACAATCTGGAATCTGAATCTGTCCTCATTCTTTGTTGGACTTTCCATTCTTTTTATTGTTGTGTGACAAGGCAAGAAATAACCAAATCTGCAAGATCAGCCTGAAGGTGTTTGAAGATCTGCTAGAAACTTCTCTTTTCTTATTGGCACAAGTGGTTGGCAATAGGGTTTAGATCCCTTTTTGTTTGTCAGTCTAGGTGGATAAGACTGAGATTGACACTGGGACAGGGATTTCTGTGAAAAATCTGTAAAGGCAGTCCCAGAGAGGAGATGTACCTGCAAGAAATTTTTTTTTTTTTTTTTTTTTTTGAGATAATGCTCTACTTAGAATTAAGGTTTCAGGCATCTGATGAGTGGAAAACTGTCCCCTGCTTCTTCCAAAGGATTTGTCATGGCAGTAGGCAGGACTTACTACCTGCCAATGTGGGCAGCTTCAGATCTCTGGTGACATCACCACCATTCCTATTTTTACATTGAGACACTACCATGAGGCTGATGAGTCAAACCAACAGGGAGGTGAACCATATACATCTGAAATCTTCTGAAAGGCAAGATCTTGAGCTCAGCCTTATAACCAGGCCTCTTCACACTGTTATTTGCACTTCTGCCTCTATAAGGTGCCTGTTGATGTTGGGCTGAATCAGTCAACAGCTTTTGAGGCACTGACTAATGACTTCCCACCTCACTGCCAGGCAGAGAAAAGTCAATTACTTTGTTAACTGAAAATTCAATGCTGTGTTACACCAGCTACTATGTTATTCTTTCACTTAGAAGCTGTCACAGCTCTTGAGCTTAGTGTCCTGAACATGGGACATGTAGGGTGGAATCCATGTATCCTGAATTTAGGAACTTAAAAGGTAGAAGTCAATTTTTAAGCTCAGTTTAGAGTCAGTGAAACAAATACAGGTTTGGGTGTTTTTTTCAGAGGGCAGTTTCTTTTATTCTAAGACAGGTAATTTTGGAGAAATAAAAAAAAAAATATTATCTCTGAGGTAACTTTTTTTTTTTCCAGTGACTATAAATGAAGTCAGAAGCGAACAATTTAATGAAAATTAACAAATCAGCTATGCTGTTATTTTTCCTTGCTGGTTATGTCTGAATAAAAGGAAAGGCACATGGATAAAGATTAGCCTGTGGGTTAAAAGCTTTTTTGCTTACACCCTACTTGGTAAGCCACAGAGTTGTACATCTCTTTTGTTCATCCCCCTTTCCCAGACCAAAAGTGGCTGTAGTTTTATTTCCTGCTTTGGCACACCAAGACCCTGTCTCACCATCTCTGTAGGGGAGCAGGGGAAGGTAGTAGATTTAACCAATTCCTTTCCTCTGTGTGTATTAACATTGAATAAGATCTACAAGCTCTAATGATGCTCTCAAACTTTCTTTTCCCTTAGCAATGCTCAGTAGCTTGCTGCTTCTTTGCTTATTCACGTCAAGGAGCTGTTCAAGATGAAAGATAAATATAAATTACCAAACATTATAAATTTTAATTTTGTTATTAGTTTTAAATTAGACATGAAATAAAATGTAAAAATAAATCAACAAAAATAAATACCAGAGAAATTATATATAAAAAAAAATAAAACCAGCAGTTGAAAACTATATTTTTAAAGGTACAGTGAACAGCTTTCACATAGTTATGTTGCTGTGCCAACTTCTGGGGCTGCTGAAGAGATTGATATGTATGTTTAAAATTATTTCTGAGTCATTATTAATAATTTGATTATCAGAGAGAGCTAACACAGGCAGGACGTGGTTAGTTTTACAATGAGAAATGGGAATGAGCATGCCACAAACATTCTTCCTAAGTTTCTTACAGAAAAAAAAGGTTGATCTCACTGCATGTGGCACAAATAAGAAGATGAAGGTGCTCTCTGAATGAACATCCAACATCTAACTGAATATTGTCGTGCTCTTAATGCTAACAACCATGCCCAAAGGGTGTGAAAGCAAGACCAGGGAAACCTATGCCATCAAACTTGAGAAAACAGCCACTCACAACAATTTTTTTTGAGGCTATAGAAGGTTGGTTTTATTTTGCCAGCATACTAAGAACGCTGCCACTCTTCACATCTTCACACAGCTGAATACTGTCCGTGGTATTCGGAACCATGGGGCTGCTGAAAGCCTGCTCCAGGTGCCTGTACCAGTGTTTATTGCTGAAGATCCAGTTTAGTCACAGCTTCTATGGGACCACATCAAGACTGAGGTTGACATGACTGAATGTAGAGGTTCCTATCTCAGATACAGCGTGTTCCTTAATGGTCAGTAAAGGACTGATCAGCATCGTAGGTGATTTCTAGGGAGTAATTTTTCTCATCTTAGTGTAATGTAGAGAACTGATAACAAAATCATTCTCTGAACATTTCATTATAAACTCAGTAGCTGCCCAGTTAGCTGCTCGACGTGCTGTGAAAGAAGAGTTAGCAGCATGCATGTTTATTACTGAGGAGTTGGGATAAGTGGACATGTACATGTGTACCTCAGCTAGACAGCAAGCCAAAGATGGATTATGAGGCAGCTGAAGAGAGGTAAAGTGGGTTAGGGATTAATTACATTTGAGGACAAAGGTTAATGTATGAAAAATTGGAAAAATTACAATTTAGCTCCTAAATTGAGTAATCAGTCCACTCATTCTGTGGTTGATGTTTGCTGCTGTGTTGGCTCTTTAACATAACGACTCTTGCTAGTTAACAGTCTTCCTGCTGGCTTTAGAAAAATATGATTCTTACTAACATAATTGTCAAGGGTTTCTGTGGCATTTTCTTGTTCATACCTTGTCCTTTCAGTTTGGTCCCTTTAGCAGCCAGCTCTGTCTCTGCTTCCAGGGATGCTGAGAAACTGCAAGGAAAGAAAAAAAAAAAAAAAGTGGGAAGGAGCTGTACTGACAAAAAGCTTTCTGAGGAATTAGATGCCAGGGTAGGTTCTGGTCTGTGTGGGGCATGCAGGATGGTTTACAAACAGAAAGCAGGGCTGGAGAACCACAGCAAAAGTGTGAGTTATTCATAAGTGTCCATGCCTCAGTTTCTCTAGTGCTTCTGAATAGTCACTCTGAGATTTATAAGGAGAAGAAAACTGGGGGAAAACATCATGCTTGAATATCAGTATCCTCTAGCTTGTCAGCATCAACAATCTTATTTTTTTCTTCAGGGGCTTAAGTCTTCAAAGCTGCTGCTGAACCTTGTACTCGGGCACTGGTGAGGTTGCACCTCAAATACTGAGTTCATTTTTGGGCCCATCAGTACAATAAAGACTTTGAGGTGCTCGAGTGTGTCCAGAGAAGAGCAGTGAAGTTGATGAAGGGTCTAATGAACAAGTTTCCAAGGAGCAGCTGAGGCAACTGGGCTCGTTTAGCCTGGAGAAAAGGAGGCTTAGGGGAGACCTTCTTGGTCTCTACAGCTCCCTGAAAGGAGGTTGTAGCCAGGTGAGGGTTGGTCTCTTCTCCCAAGTAACAAGTGATAAAACAAAAGGAAATGCCCTGAAGTCTCATGAGGGGAGGTTTAATTTTGACATTAGGAAAAATTTCTTCCCCACAAGTGTTGTCAAACCCTGGCCCAGGCTGCCCAGGGAAGTGGTGGTGATTTTGACACTCTATGGATCTGATCTCTGGAAGAATTACTACAGGGAGGGCTCAACTTTTACTATAGAAAGGTCTTCTGCAAACTCCAAAGCCCAGTTTGTCTGTAAGACAGGAGTCGAAAAGCCAGAGACTAGGGTAGTAAGAAAGTCCAGACAAAGTATTTTCCCTGACCACTTAGATGAAGAAGGCAAGAGTGTGTCAGGGTTGAAACCCTGAGATAATGAATGACCTGATCAAGCGAAGTAAGTCCTTGTACTGTGGCAGGGGAGGTGGACTAGATGATCTTCAGAGGTCCCGTATGACCCAAACAATTCTGATTCTATGATTCTGTTCCTGGGAAAGGACTAAGGAAGGTTCTGTTTTGCCTGATCTCAGTTATCTTAGTGCTTGGCAGATAATAGTTTTAGACAATTATTAGACTTACTCTGCAGCCAGTGAAGAGAGTCACAAGTCTGTCCTCAGTTGCATATTGAAGGTGGGTCTTAGGGCATGAAAGAGAAGCTTCTGGTTCATACACATACCTCCCACCTCAAGTGGTCACAGTTCAAACTCCTCTGCCTCAGGGTCTTTTCTCAGTCCTTGCAGTGCTGTTGTGCTGCTGATACTGGTTACAGAGCTGGACCAGGAATCTTTCCAGAAGAAAGCCAAATGTGTGACCCTGAACTTGGACTTCTTTCTGTTTTGTATTTTCATCTGAACCCTTCCTCAGTATAATTTTCCCTCTTTCAGAGTGAAGTTACAATGGTAATTGGCTTCTCTGAGCCTATGAGACCTTATGTAGAACTGTTAAGATGGGAATATCTCACTCAGCTTTACACACCCATATTCTATATGATTTACCCTCAGTTGGTTTTAGTCCATACAGAGAAATAGACATCTGCAGTTTTTCACTCATTTAAAATGATTTAGTTAGTTAGCAAATCATTAAGTGGATTATATTCTGTAGGTACTTTTGGTTTGGTTTTTATCAATGAGTATAGAGGGGATCTGGGTAACTATGGATAACATTCATTCTTTATATATTTACACAGTTCTGTTTTGCCACTCATTAAACATCAGTTTAAGTCAAGCCACTGAAGAGTGGATTAGCCCAAATGCATAAACATTAAACACAATCAAATCACTTAATTTGAGGTAGTGACTGAACTACGTCTTTCAAAGGAAACAAGGCATAAGGAAGCTGGAGGCTTGGGTTTCTCCTGTATTTAGAGAATAAACTAAAATTGGTACCTATTTGAGTATAGTCAGTGAATATATGTTCATATGACCAGGTAAGAATAGCTCAACTGACAAGAAGGTTTTATTAATGTCGCTGCTTGATTCAGTGTGACTTTAAAAACGTGTTAGAGTCGCGTTCCCTAAGGAATTGTTGCATCATAGGTTTTTGTGTGGTTATCAATAGCAAAAAATTGTTTCTTGCGCTTTCACAGGTCTCGTGTGACATGGCTTTTAATGTGTATTTGGCCACCATTTGAAGTGCTCACTCAAGCTGGCATACTCCAAAGGGCTGTTACTAGAGATTTCCTTCTCCTTTATAGGGCCAAAAGATGGTCATCGATGTAGCCCTAGGGACTATTTCCTGCACTACCGAATTTAACTGAATTGCTTCAGAAATTGAATTAATCTCATTTTAGATGTCCAAAAATTGCTCATCTGTTTCTTAACTGGTCCATCATTTACAGGCAGTAAAAAGAAAAAGGTACCCTCCAGATGGTTGTTCAGCTCATTTCAGAGCTGGCATCTAAGAGAGATTAGATGAGCTACTCTCCCAAAATGCCTGTTTCGTTCCTTTGACTCCTAGCAGTGTGGGGTTTGTATGGCCTGTCACAGATACCGAAATATCTCGTTCAGGAGCATAGCAAAGCTTTATAAACTCTGTTGTCCACAGATAATGACAGCTATTGGTCAGGCATACATAGAATCATTCTGCTTGGAAGACAACTTCAAGATCATCAAGTCCAACCGTTAACCCAATACTGCCCAAGTCCACAACTAAACCATGCCCCCCTGTTAAATACCTTTTAAATAGTCCAACAGAGGCTACAAGGGTGATTAAGGGACTGGAACATCTTCCTTATGAGGAAAGGCTGAGAGCCCTGGGGCTGTTTAGCCTGGAGAAGAGAAGGCTGAGAGGGGATCTTATTAATGTTTATAAATGTCTGCAGGGTGGCTGTTGAGTAGAAGGGCCAGGCTCTTTTCAGTGGTGCCCTGGGATGGGATGAGGAGCAACAGACACAAACTGGAACACAGGGAGTTCCACCTCAAAATGAGGAAAAACTTCTTCACTGTGAGAGTGACAGGGGCTGGAACAGGCTGCCCAGAGAGGTTGTGGAGTCTCCTTCCCTAGAGATGTTCAAGACCCACCTGGATCTGTTCCTGTGTGGCCTGCCCTGGGTGACCCTGCTCTGGCAGAGGGGTTGGACTCGATCTCCAGAGGTCCCTTCCA
>JANIJG010013604.1:0-19816 GCA_024611175.1 Megaceryle torquata | reverse complement strand
AGCTCTGGAGCCCTCAGCACAGGAAGGACATGGACCTGATGGAGCAGGGCCAGAGGAGGCCACAAGGATGATCAGGGCTGGAGCACCTCTCCTATGAGGACAGGCAGAGGGAGCTGGGGTTGTTCAGCCTGGAGAAGAGAAGGCTCGGGGGAGACCCAACAGCCACCTTCCAGTACCTGAAGGGAGCTGATAAAAAGCCTGGAGAGGGCCTGTTTACAAAGGCCAGGAGTGAAAGGACGAGGGGCAGTGCCTTTAAATTAGAAAGGAGGGGATTTAGATTGGATGTAAGGAAGAAGTTCTTTACCACGAGGGTGGTAGAACACTGGGACAAGTTGCCCAGGGAGGTGGTTGAGGCCCCATCCTTGGAGACATTCAAGGTGGGGCTTGATGAAGCTCTGGGCAACCTGCTCTAGTTGAGGATGGCCCTGCTCTCAGCAGGGGGGTTGGACCACATGACCTTTGGAGGTCCCTTCCAACCCAGACATTGCTATGATTCTCTTCACACTGTGCATCCACCACAGCACACCACGACTGGGGAAACAGCAAGGTACTTTTTATGCTAAAAGCTTTATCTCCCAGGTCAGCCCCTGGTTTTCCTATTTTTCTTACTGTATTTAGTGGGTTTTTCTTACGAGGCTCCTTTCCTGTGAGCACACTGCAGTGCTGGCCCTGCCACCACGCGAGGTTACAGACCCTTGCTAGAGGAGGGGGAGAGGAGCATCGGGAAGGTATTTTTAAAACTACTCAGTGGTTTGGAAAGACCTGGCAGCACCTTGAGCATGGTGTGGAGGGCAGTGTCTGTCCCCAGGAGCCACACGGGCCCTGCAGGCTGCCCTTTGGCCACGGGAAACCCACCAGGAACCTCTGGCCTCATCAGCTGCTGCCATTGAGCAACTCCACTGGGAAATGGGATGCGGCAGAAAGCGACTGGAATTGCTGGGGGAGGGCATGAAGGGAAAAACAACCTAAGGAGAAGCCAAGCCACGGACAGCATCTAGCGGTCTCCTTTTACAAACACAGCCACCCAGTCAGGTAGCCCCAGAGCTGTACCTGTGAGCTTCACTGCCCATGTGAGGTCTGGAGCATCCTGGACTGAGTTAGAGATGCCTGGTGACAGCCTGAGAGGAAACACAGGGATTGTCCCTCATGTTCCCTCAGAAATACGTATGGCCTATGAAGATTTAACCTTCTGGAATGCAGATGGCTCCTTAACTCTTCCTCGGGTAACAGTAACACCACAGGCAAGTATTTTGACCAAAAAATCCTGATGAAAGAAGCCCTGACCAAACTGGATCTGGCTTAAATCCAGATTCTTCTCTTACCCACCTTTCCTATGAACGACCGCAGTGCCAACGCAGACCGTGCTGTGTGTGGCAGGACACGTTAACAAAAAGGCTCTTGACCTGTACGACCTATTCAAAAAGGTACATGTCAAATCCTGGCATAACCAACTGGGAACCGCACTGGAACAAAAGGCGAGCTCTCGGGTACGGCCAGATCAGCGCCCAGGTCTGACCAGAGACAGGCTGATCTACCACACACACGACGGAGCGGATCCTTCCCTTCCTCTCCACCTTCACACACACCATCCACTTTGGCTTTGACATCCTGCTGTGGCACAGCCCTGAGGATTTCCAGAACAGCAAGGAAGCTCATTTACAGCACTTGGAATTCAGTCCCTGTGTTCTCCGCTAGCACGTCCATCTTTCCTCTCCCACACCTCAGATATTCCCATGACAAGTGGCCATGCTGGTGGAGAACTTCAAGTCATCGTCTTGAAGTGAAAACCTGTTCCAAGCACAGTGAAAGAGACTTTGAAGCAACTCATGAAGCCAAGAGTGGGAGAAGTAAAGGTTAGCAGGGAAAAGAGGATCAATAGGGTGATTTCAAAGCATGCTAAAAACCCAAATGTCCCTCTCCCGGTGATATTTTGGGACATGGAGATGGCTGTACTAGGTCAGACCAAAGCACACCCCATCTAGTAACCTGTCTCAAAGAAGAGCTGCCAGCTGATAACCAAAGAAGAGCAAAAGACCAAGTTAAGTGTGCAGAGGTTCCTCCCCTCTGTACTTTCCCTTCTTCCAGCAAACTGCACTTTCCAAGATAGGCATTGTCACTGAACTTAAAACCTGTCCCCGAGAACAAGAGTTCACAAACTGCTCTGTGATAATCTCAGCCCAGGGATTCAAGGACAGGAGCCAACAGGTAAGAAAAAGGAGAAAGGTGTAGTTAAAGTTGATTTTCTAGTAATTTTGTGTATTTAAAGAGGGTCAGAATCTAAAGCAAGGCAAGGAAGGAGCACAGTCCAACAAGTGAGACAGGTTCATTCACTGCAGGCTTATTGAGAACAGTACCCACAAAAACGGGGGGGGGAAGATAAAAATCTTGGGGGTCAGAATCTGTGAACATGTACAAATATGAACTATCCTGCCAAGCTGAAATTGCTACACACATAAAGATACTGCTGCAGATAAAACGCCAACAAAACCAGAGGTTCACCACCCAGAATGATACACATGCACTTGTTTATAGTTCAGTTCAATTTGCAACAATAATCATACCAAGAACATTACGTTTATTAACTGATAACCTCAGGCTGCACATTGTAATCAAAACAGGAGAGATTGATTTCTTTTTTGCAGGGTAAGATGAGGTAGAAGTCAGGCAGCAAGGAAGAAAGGACACCGAGCTCTAAACAAAACAGCATCAATGCTGAGCTAGGAACAGTCATCCCTTTTAATCACCGGGTCCCGACTGCAGTGTTTTTGTAACGCAGGAAGTTTCAATATGCTCATCTATCTTTCCGGTCGATAGAGGTTGGAGGCTGTGCAGAATCACCAACTTTTTTAACACTGCTTCCCCAGCTAAGATGCTTTCTGGCACCTTTTGTCCAGCTGCGTGCACAGGCACCTCACAGCAACTGGCGAGGCTGGGGAGGATAAAATTATCATGGAAAAATACCAATCTTCAGCATTTCCAGCACAGAGTGCCCACCTGCCTCAGTCCAAGCCGGCTGCTGCTAGGAGACAGAGCTGTAATTCTTACCTTTGCAGCATGTGATACCTCATTTCCTGACTCTGCTCTGCAGAATCCTCCATGCTGTCTCACTGAAGGAATTAACAGATTTCGGGCTTGCTTATGACTCGTCTACTGTGGCTGCTGCCACTCTTTTTTTTTTTTTTTTCCCAAACACTGCAGCTCAAAAGCCAGCAGCAGAAAGCTGCAAAGAGCCTCTTGCACTCGTACGGTTCTCCTTCAAGCAGCAGCACTTCTCAGATTGCTTCAGTCTTTTAACCTTTGTCCCCTGCTTTCCACCACCCCTCTCTCTGTCACTCTTCCTGTGACGCAGCGTGCACAGAGAAGGGAGCAGCTTCCCTCTTCTGCATTCAGAGGAAAGCAGCTGATCAGGAAAGAGAGAAAATGATCTACAGGTTACGTAACGGGGTTTAACACACGGCCCCGCTGCTGCAGCCCGCACGGCGCTCCCGCAGCCACAGCCAAGCCCACGCCACGCTCCCCATGCCGGGGGCACCGTGCGGCTGCCCCCCACGCTCCGGCAGCATCCTCGGGAGCCCGGGGCAGCCGGCTGTGCCCAGCACCTCCTCAGCAGCGAGCCTGCAGCAACAGCTGGGGCCAAGCTGCCCAAAGAATTCACTCGATGTGTCAGATTTAATGTGGGATTTTCAGGAGGGGTAGGGAAGTGGCAAGGAAAGTGTTTCCAGGGCTGCAGAGAAGGAAGTCGGAGAGGCATGGTTTGTACAGGCACACAGAGCACATTGGTGATCCAGATGCAAGACAACAGATTGAACTGGACACTGGCCGGGAAGCTGGGAGACACCAGACAAGTCACTTGAGTTTTCTGTGCCCGTTTCTCCACCTGTACAATGGAGATGTGATCACTGCAAGTGCTGCAAGAATAAATATCCTCAGCAGCTACAGCACTGCACAGCCCCGTAAGATCACTGGAGAAAGGAAGAATGTTTACTCCATATTGAGCAGATGCAAAAGCACAAAATTACAAATGTTGGGGTAGGGAAAGATAAGCAAGAGCAACGACAGCAGCAATAGAGCGGTGAACAAACCTGACTGGAACTAGACACAGCAGCTGGATTACACTGCCCAATTTCCCCACATCTGGGTCTGTGCTGGCATAGGGCCACCTCCAGCTCACGCAGCTTTTATTTGATGCACGTGAATTCCGAGGGTCTGAGCAAAAGCCAGGCTGGCACCCGGGAGGGGATGGCGTGAAAACAGGAGCAAATGCCCAGAGCAGAGCCACATTACCGGGGTGGCACTGTGGAACACGGAGCCCTGAAGGGCGAGGTGAGGGCGCTAAGAATAGTAGAGGTGATACGAGCGACAACGTGAGTGATGACCAACAGCAAGCACCACGTGCCTGATAAAGTGTGGGCAAACAATTCTGCGCGGATCCAATTTCCCCGAGCGCTGTCAGCAGAAGGGTAAAGGGGACAGCGACACGCTGTGGCAGCGAAGGCGGCGGTCACGGCGGAAACAAATCTCTTCACCAGACAGCAGAGACAAGAGGTACCAGGGTTAGAACAGAGCTGAACCAAACAAAAAAACCCCACCACTATCTATCTACCTAATAACTAATTGCCTCGCTCAGCTCTAGCCTTGGAAGAACTACTTGAACTGCCCAACTGTGAAGCACACCAGAAACCTCCCGTTTCATTCATTTTAAAACAGAACTGCGTAAGAAAAAGCAACTTGACTTGAAATATTTCCCAGCACTGTCTCCATCGCGAGAGGCCACCACCGCACCGCTTACCCACGTGTGGCACAGACCCGCGTGGCTCCCTGCCTCCCACGCGCCTGACCGCAGGGCTCTGGCCATGGAAATCTGCTCTCACAGGTTCTCAGGCTCCTGCTTCCCTTCACCTCTGCAGACAGGTTCTCACAAGCCCACCAGTTCACCTGTTCCAAAAATGCCCTCATAAGGGTAGAGAACCGTGAACCTACAGACCCCGCTTGATAAATCTGTGCTGGTTTTTTCTCTTCTGGTCACCATGTTGCATGACCAGCAAAACCCAACAGACATTTGGAGACTCTGCTGGATATTTCATGTAGAAAACTGTACATTCCATCATTCTTAAAATAAAATATTTGCATGATCTACGGTTCCATGACATTTCCTCAGCTTTTGATCACGATTTGAGATTAAAATTTCCACACGGCATAATTGACATTTCATTTTTCAGGTTTTGTGAAAACGGTCTCCCAAATATTTGCCTGTGCTCCAAAAAAAAAACAACCCACCCGCAGCCCCCAATCCAAACAGTTTCTCACCACTGTAGCCACAAGGACAGAAATCCTACATGTGTACACAGCTCGTTATTAGAGGAGCAGCTTCAGCATTGGTTAAAAATATTCATCGTGCCTTCTACCGGCTGAATTCACTGCTGTGAAGCCAACGGACACCATTCGCTGCAACAGCCCTGCACAAACATGCCACACGGGGACGTGTCGCTCCGATACAACACTTACCACAGCACGCACCCTCTCTACAAAGCTCATTTCCTAAACATGCTCAGCACCCAAATGGCAAACACCGCATGAGACCACCCCCCTCTTTAGAGCCTGGGCCTGCTGCGAGACAAAAGGAAAGCCTGCACGGCTCTCTCCTGTTCTAGCCTCCAAGAGGAAAAAAAAAAAAGCATTCAGGACAGACACGTACCTGACGCACATCGCAGCCAGGAGCCCGCATTGATCCCAGCACTGTGACATGCCCAGCGCTATCGGTGACGTAGCCGCTTATTCCACAGGCAGTGATGCATTAGCTGGCGTGTTTGAAAGGCAGCCTTGAGCAGCCTGCAGCACATACACACACACACAGAGCCCCTAGAAACGATTGTGGTTTTTTTTTTTCCTTTCCCCTCTGGATTAGGCCTGCAAAGGGTGTGGAGAGGGGGAAGCTCTCCTCATCAGTTTGGGCTTTACGCTGTGGAAATATGTAAGCGCTGATGGGAACGTGAATCTGATCTGGGTGGTAAAGCTCGAGCCAGTTGAAGCAGCGGTAAGATCTGCTCTGGTTTTAGATCTGCTCTGGTTTTAGATCTGCTCTGGTTTTAGATCTGCTCTGGTTTTAGATCTGCCCCGGCTCCAGATCTGCCCTGGCTCCAGATCTGCCCCGGCTCCAGATCTGCCCCCGCAAGCTCTTTCACAAAAATGCAGAGAGAAAGAGCAAGCGTGTGTGTGTGGTCCAGCCAGCAAGGCAGAGTTCTGCAGCTGGAGTAAAGGGTTCACCATGTCTCGGGTGATAGGCACTGGGAGGCAGCAATCTGGACTTATTCAAAGACAATTTTTGCCTGCGATTTTAAAGAGACAGAACAGCTGGCTGGAGTGCAGACACTGCCGGCAATTGGCGCTGCGGCCTAGAAATCAATCAGGAAGTAAATAACAAAACTCGGCTGGGCTCTGACAAAGGGCTGAGCCTAAGGAGTTTGGGAAATTAAATCAAGGATACAGCACAAAAGGAAAAAAAAAAAAAACAAACAACCAAAACCATCCCTCTTCCTACTCCCCGGCTAAATCGTTCCATTTCCACGCTAGCGCAGCTTTTGAACAGCCATCGAGGCAGCTCCTTAGCCTAAAGCAGTAACTTTGGTTCCAAAACTACAGAGCCCAAGCTGCTCGGATTCCTCTCGAATAACCAAGTACCAGCTGCTGCCATCGATGCAGATTTTAAGTCCTGAGACACTTGTCAGATATTCTCTTCTCCTAAATCACGTCTCTGCCTTTTTATCTGCCATGCCGTACACATTTAAACCGCACCCTACGCACAGACGCACACACCAGGTCACTGCTGTTCCTCACAAGTTCCAAAGCAACACCAAATCTCTTATTACAGGAGAGAACGTGATGACTTGAAGCTCACTGAGCTCCTCTGGATCTCACAGCCTTATGTACTATGATCAAAACCACTTCACTCCTGGGGCTTCTTGACATCCCCCATTACCTCTGTTCCTTCCCAGGTTTTCTGCACGCAACTTTAGGATTCTCATGCTCAGCAAACCTCTAGCCTCCTGCACACTCCAGGCCCCTTCCTTCTCCTTCAAATGTATCTTTCAGAACCCACGTCTTCATCACATCCAGCCTGCTTAGACCCGTGGCACCAAATTTTCACGCCTCAAAAACACCCAGTAAATCCAAATGTCAATCCAAACAAACAGCCAGATTTCAACTGATTGATATCTGGACTCCAGTTCCTAAACCCACAAAGCATCTTTATTTTTACATTCTTATGAAGTACAAAATTCTACGTTCCTGGAGCAACAGCCTAATACTCTCCAGGCCAAGCCCTGACAGCGAGATAAAAGTTAATAACAACAGGAAAAGACAGTTCTGCAACTGAGGGCAGAATCGAAGCCTTTGGCAAGGAGCCTTCCCAGTGCCCTTTGACAAAGTTCAAGTGTTGAACAGATCTAACCTGCATGAAGGGCAGAAGGTTTGGGGTTTTTTTTAACAACCAGAGTTAGTGGGGTAGGTGGAGGAGTTCTGCATAAAGCTCATCCCTGAAAGGGTTGTTGCCTAGTGTGAGAATCCTGTGCAGAAAGCACGGTGCTGCCCATTTCACCTCCCAGTCTCACTGAGTTCTGATATGGAGTTGAGAGATCTCCAGCCTGCAGATTCTTTGCTTTCCCTGCCTAAAATAGGTTTGATGGCACTTTTTTTTTTTTTCCCCAGCTTTGTTGCAAGCCTATGTTCATTGACAGCTTCTCCTGCAGCCACTGAAGATTGAAGCACTGGGCCAAGAGGGGATTCTGCAACAGCACTTGTCTCCAAACACCTCTGCTGCCCATCCCCGCCTGGGTGAAAAGAGAGGGCATTCAGCAAACCACAGGAGGGGCCCTGAAGCATCCTGGTCGGGACAAAGTATACTTTGGTATCTTTTCAATTAGGAATAGAAGATAGATAAGCAGGTAGGAGATGCTGTCACCACTGTGGTACCTCAGCCCAGCTAATCCTTGCAAAATCTTCCTGCACGTTACTGAATTTAGAGGCGTTTCCCGTGTTAACATGGGGTCAAGGGGAGTAAAATAGGTTACACCAAAAATCAGAAGAAAGTTACTTTTGAGAGGTTTGAAGATGAAAAGTCCTTTAAATTGCATTTCTTCGCTAAACAGAGTAGCTCTCAGAGAAGAAAACTGTTGTAATTCAGAGGGGACCGGTATAACCAGAAACAGCCGGGAATCCGCAACACCCCACAGGCTTCTGCTTTTTCAACAGATACAGGAGGAAATTCAGATCTTCACTGCGGGCGGACAAAGCTGAAGATACAAATCACAACATCACTCACCGGCAGTGGTTGTAACCAAAGGGAACAAAATGCCCTGTTTTGGCAGGAGCTCCTCGAAGAAGCGCAGCTTTATGTCAATAACTTGGAGACACGTGCGGCAGCATCGCCCTCCCCATCTGCTGAGCCAACAGCAATCGATCACACGCAGAGGGAAAGGGCTCGGCCAGCAGCTCGCAATTCCAGCTTCATTAACGGCCTCCTGGTCCATGAGGTGCAAACCCACGCAAGCAGCCCTCCACACAAACCTCTCCATGGCAGCTGGGAGCACGAGCAGCAGAGCAAGAGCAGGAGCCCTCAGCTCCACCAGCGGCCCCGCGGCCAGGACTCTGCAGAAAGCTTGGAATGGGAGGAAACGGATCCAGCAAAGGAGAAATCCTGTGTGAGGCAGCTGGACCAGTCTCGGATGGGGCAGTGAACGTATCAGCCTTGTGGATACTAATGCAGACTGGGACTGCTGCCCACACATTTGGGCATAAAATTACAGTGGCACTTAGAATTTTACCAGATCAATGCTCTACAGCACGATCTCCTAACCACAAACAGTTGGACTGGAAAGGGATTTTTTAGATTCAGAACAAGCTCAAAAGGATCTTTTATTACTTTTGGTACTCTGTGCAATCACGCTACGACTGGTTTCTACACAGGCACCCTGTCCCAGTGCCAGGCTGGGTGTACTCAGCACGCTACCATCCAGACTAAAATAGAGGCGTTCTTTCAAAATTACTTTAATAGATGATTAGTTCTTCGTAAGCATCTCAATAATTTATTGAGATTATTTACTGGGAAGTCCAAATAGTGTTAGGTGCTAAGAGCTGAAGTCTCTGTGGGCTTAGTACTGGGCATAACAGCTGAACTACTTCCAAAAATTTGGCTTTCAGTTGCTGTAAGTGGATTGTCAGGTGACTCTACACCCATTTCATTGCTTATGAAACCAGAGCCCTGACGTATAAATACCAGAAGACATTCAGGATTTATTCTATTTTAAACAAGAATTTGATACAAGATACTATCTTTGAAGCTAGGAAATAAATTTAGCAATAGTCAAGAACAATTTACTAAACAACATAAACAGACCCAAAGTACTTTCCAAGTGGCATTTATAGGGAAGTGAATCCACCACTAAAACTTCCAAAGGGAGCATAGCAACCCTCTGACAGCTCACCACACTGCAAGCAAAAGCTGTACCCCACCAGGGCTACAGCCTTCGGGTGGAAGTGCTGATGGAAGTTTCTGAACTCAAAACCAACACAATTACACCTGAAAGCAAAAAGAATAAGAAAAAGCAGCATGCTGGGGTTTATTATCTAAAGGTGCAAAACACAAAAGTCAGTATTGTTGCAGTAAATTGTACACAAGTAGAGTCTTTTCTGCAGGGACACCTGCTTTCAATGCCAGATGCTATAGCTAACAGAGAGAGGACAGCATTTAGATGATTTTTATCACTGATACTCTTTAAATAAAGTACAACTACGAGCAAGAAAAGATCCAGAACTAATTCTGAAAAAAGATCCAGATCATATTCTGTGTGGTTACTCTCCCGACACACGATTTCTGCTCAGCCCTGATGTTCCACACACCAATTTAAAGTTCATTATCAGAACGTGGCTTTCTCAATCCCATCTAGTAGCAGCCAACTGGCACAGTCAAAGGTCTTCATAGATCTCCAGTGGTATGGAAGCCTGTATTGTACAGCCTGTCCCAGCAAGACTGTCTTTAGCAACAGCATAAACACTTAACAAGGTCGATACGGCGATAGATGGAACAGCACAGCGCGCTCCGCGTGCTCCAATGGAGAAACCTGAGTTGGCAGAGCACAGACTGCCCATAGCTGGGTCAGGATATATCGATCCGACACCACGACCCCAGCAGGCATGAGGCTCTCAGCAATGATTTCCAGCTCAGACCAATCTCGGGTACTCAACAGATGCCTGATGGTCTCCTGATGCTTCAGGAACTGGCAACGGGAAGAAGAGAGAAGCAGCAAGAAGGAAGCAGCAGTGCCTGTTACTACAGGTACGCTCACAAACCCTTCTGCAGCTGACTAAATTCTGGATTTTAGACAAAATAGTTCTCTTAGAAGGACTTCCCTGCGGCAAAGCCCCTCACCTAAACACACACCATCTCTATCTTTATCCGACTCAAATTTCCTGTGGGAAACCAACCAGCAAGTGGAAATCTTTTTGGCAACTTCTTCAAAAAGTTCTGCTCCCTTGGACCTGGACCTTGTTTGACTCTCTAGTTAAACCGTCCAGAACTGCCCATTAATTTATCTTTGTCCCTTCAGAAAGCGCAGTGCCTCTGTGATTGCCAAAAGGAAGCTGGAAGCAAGAATACCTGTGTTCCATGAACTCACTGTCACAGAGTGACTCCAGGCAAGTTGTTGAACTTGTCTTTGTCTCAGTTTCTCCATCTGTAAACATTATTTGGAAATCTTTTGATGAAAGGGACTACCATCCTGGAAAGCTCTTCCAATTCACCTTACTTTATCTCAGAAAAACAGCCTACAACACCATAACTTTTTTTATTTGAATTGGCATTTCTCTCCAATTTAACTGAAAGCCAAGTACCCTCGGAGGAGCATGCCAAAGTAAGCAGGTTACAACAGAGGTGCTCAAGGTTGCACAGCTATTGCATTACAGCTCGCTGATGCCAGGCAGTGTCCTAGAAGATGCTTGGGTTTTTTGTTCCCCTATTGTCTATTTCCACACCGATGGTTACGCGTTCATCCAGTTTCTTCTGTTCCTAAAATATTTATAGTTACAGGGCTAGATCTTCTGCTTCAGAATTACCTTTTGTGCTACCAAATCATTACAACTGGCAGTCTCTGGAAAGGCAAGCCCCTTTAGATTTGCATTACCATTTTCTGTCTGTTCTGTTGGTGCCAGCTGGCTAAACGTGTCCGTCGGTATCACCGTAACGACGCCGCAAAGCACGGCCGACTGTCCCCCGTCTGCCCCAGCCCCAAGAGTCTGCTGCTTTTTGGTTTCAGAGGCTGTCTCCCTAAAGTGAGGGGGGAACCGCCAACAAAAGGGCGGATTAAAATTCCTTAATCTGCACAAGTAAAGAAACCAGCAATACAGAAGAACAAGATGGAAGGATTAGATGGTCATATAAACATCTGCTACTGATCAGCAAAAGCCAAAAGCCGTTTTGGAACCAACCATTTCTTCCAAAGCAACAAAGTAAGGGTAGTGAGGGCTGGTTCAGTAAAAGTACAGTGGGATTCATCCTGTCCTGTGTGTTCCTGGAATGGGATGACACCTTTTAAAAAAGGCAGGCAGAGAGCAGCTCAAGAAGAAGCTCTTCTGGATTTGTTTCTCACCACTGAGAGGATCCACTGGGAGAACCTCAGGCTGAAAGGCACCAGAACAACCAACCACAAACCTATTTGTAAGGAACTAGCAGACAAAAAGGTAGCAAGTTCCACCCAGCTGGAAGATGTCAAGGACAGATCTTTCCTAAACAAAAAATGCATTTCCTTCCTTACCTGCTAAAAAGGTTTGGGAACAGGGAACTGTCGATTGCTGCGGTAAATCTGGATGTTCCGAAGACTTTTTACTGTTCAAAATTACATTTTCATAAATAGAACAAAGTAAACATGAAAGGACTGAAGGGTAGCCAGAAATTCAGACGATGGTGAGCAACTGTTCTGGTAAACTGGAAGGACATAAGAAGCGTGGCTTTGGTAAAGATCTGTCCTGCCACCAACACTGCTTAACATTTTCTTTTCAAGTGGATCAGTTACAAGCTTCCCATCAAACTGGGAATGACTGAAGATGCTCTGGAATCACAAATCTATTTTTAAAGGAATTTAACAAGGTGGCAAAGTAACCTGAAATGAGCTGCTACAATTCAGCAGTGAAAGTGCAAAGGTTACACCAAGTGACAGATAACTTTATCAATATTCAGCGTGGTGACTGCTGATGTACTGCTCCTCCCCATGCACACCTCCTCACTCTACCCAGCACTGACAAGGCCTTAGGTATGGGTCTGGCTGCCAGATCTCCTGGAATATATGAAACAAATGAAGGGGACATGGAAGAGTGAAGCAAGACTGATCAGACACCGAGAAACCGTGATCTGTACACACAAGGAAAAGTAGAAGCTGCCTCCCCTGTAACAGAGAAAATCCAGCGGGTGCAGCCCGCTAGTGGTACACAAATCAACACCACCATAAAGATAAAGGGGTGTTTTCACAAGCAAATGTTAACAACAGGGGCTCAAAAGACCAACTTCACAGCGTTTGAGCCACAAGGATTTAGGAACAGGAGGGAAGCAGCCCTTCACCCAGTCCTGAGGAAACACCCCCCTGAGCTGCAGCAGCAGCTCCCACATTAGTTCTTCGCTTGTCACCACTTTGCAGGGTATCAAACTTTTCTTAACGATGGACAAAATTTTCTCTATCCAACTCAAACAACATTCCAAGCGACGTGGAGTCATTGATCTTACCCGGGGTCCTGCCAATTCTTTGGCTAGATATAAAGTAGCAAATCCCACACAAAGACAAAAATAACCAAATAATGTCCTTGTTCCCATCTAAAGCACATACACAAGTGAAAACTTCAAGGTCTCGGTCAACACATTTCAATTTTCTGAAAGCTGGGACCAGTCACAGGCAGTGTAAGCAAGCCCATCAACACTCAACAGCCAAGATGTCTGGAAGGTGCTTATGGAATTTAGGCACAGATATTGCACTAAAACCAGTGGCAGACAAGAGGGTTTGATACAGATAAACATACAACAGGTTATCTTGAAACAGAATGCCAGAAGATGCCTTGGCACAACAAAAATATTGAGGCCAAACTGGATATAAAGTCGAATCTTTGGGTTATCTTTGGAATGGATGGGCTGAAAAGACTGCAGACTGAAGCCGAGTACCATTTCATCCCTACCTCATGTGGCTCGCCGGGCCATCCTGAGCGTTAGAAAGTCCTAAGTCTGAAAGGGAATCCGAGCAGACAGATGCAGGTGACAAAGACCTCTCCTTCTCCTCTAGCAGATCCAGTTTCACCAAAGAGCTTGTCTCATCTTCTGAGTTATCCTCTGACACAGAGCCAATAATAAAGCGAGAGTGAGGGTTCATCTCCAGGGGTTTAGCGGGTTGGGAAGACTCTTCCATGGCTCCTACAAATTGGGCTCTCAGCACTGTAAGGGGCAAAAGAAAGAAGAAAAAAAGGCAAAACCTGAGGTTAATACCTGCTATTGAAGGACCGAGACGAGGACAAAGCAAAGTTCACTTGTGATAGGAAATGCAATGTTAAAACACAACAGCTGAGCCCAGAGATGAGTCCAGGATCTGGAATAGTTACTTCTGCTACAGTCATTGACTCTTCTGTTTGCACAAGGACTGTGAGATCAAAGCAGCTGCTCGTTCTGATCGGTTCCAGAACCTCAACAGCATGACAAGTTTCAATGGAGGCAAAGTGAGTAATTTTGAAGTTTTCCTTATGAGAAGTATTCACAGATTCTGCAACTACAGGATTAACTGAGTATCTTCTACCAACCAACTCTCTAAAGAGTTCTCTCTACACAAACAGGCTTAACACAAGCAGTTTAAACTCTTCCACATACTGTTGTGCCATCTGCTTTATCCTTAACCTGAAAAGATCAAGCTTTAGGAAGAATTCAACCTTCAAAGCTTGTTCAAGTCTGAGGATACGTCACCACCAGGATGACTTTAACAAATCTAACAACTCACTGCTGCTGTTGATGTGCAAGGTCTCACTCCATTCACACCCACCTCTTCCCTTCTCTGCCCCAGCTACCGTGTGCTCACACTGCCTGCTCCCCACCAGCACTGGTGCTTTCCACCCACTGGTCCAATTCCACAGAACATCAGAGTCGTAACCGACAAAACAAGATGATTTCCTACAAGGTTAGCAAGTGGAATCAGCAACAGGAGGGGGTGGGAAGATACTGGTAAGGAATGGTGGCGACAGAAGCAAAACCTCCCTCTTCAGCAGTGAAGTGTCAGGTCAGCCTGGCCATCTTCTGTAACTTCACCCTGACTTTACCTTCTTGGTCCCAGATAATCCAGGTCAATCAGGGGACAGCATCTACTTTGTGGTAATATATCTAAACTTGGTGGCACAAGTGGTCTCAGGAGAATATGAAAGTTAAGGTCTCCATTTTCCATTAAAAAAATCATTTTACATACAGAGAGAAGAATCTCAGTATGGGGAACTCTGAGTATCAAAAATCCAGTGTTGTTCCAAGAAGGAATGAATGCACTTCCTTCAAAATTAAAAAAATAATACTGATTACAACTGAGAAAGCACAACAGGCAGAGAAAACAAAGGAGCACCTCACAGCACAAAGACAGGTGGGATGGAGAATGAGCATTTGATGTGCTCAGCTCTGCCTGACTCGGATGCACTTGTACGATAACTCCAGAGAGCTGGAAATCACATCAGTGGACACTCAGGAGCGCACTAACCTCTTGTTATTCTTGCAATCTGAGCAGTTAGCCACTTCCAAAACGAACTGGAAAAGAAAAGAATTAACATCTAATTATTATTCTTATCATTATTATTATGGTGACAATGAATACTCCCTGTGTGTTTCCCCAACTATACAAATCTTTGAACACAAAACTGTCGGGAAAAACTTGCAGGTACAAAACAGCCTCGATCGCTTGATCGGGGTCACAGAGCAAACAGGGAACGGAAACTGCGATGTCCAAGTGGCACCTCCTGCCAGCCCACCGTGCTGGCTGCTTCCGAGCGGCGTGTCAGCACAGCCCTGATCATCCCGCATAGAGCTGAGTTTCTAGAAGAAACCACACTTTGTGCCAGTGCTTTCTACTGATGTCTAGTTGGTTTTCCCCCATCTGCTTCTGAATCTGCTGGCTGACTTCAGCTGAACTTGATGGTCAGGAGTAAATCCCAACAGTAACTGGAAATGTCGTGAAAAACTGGTGGCTATAAGACACAGGTGATCTACCATCTTTTTACATGAAAAAAATCCAAGAGTTTACCCGCAAACCCAACTGTGATACAGCAACACGGACAAGGACAAGACGAGGGACCATTTGTCTCAGGGCCCCATTCTCCCAACAGGTCCTTCACCCTGCAGAAAGGACTGCCCTGATTGATACCCTCAACACTCACACCAGGCTGACATCCCAAACCAGTGGGAAAACCTCATCAGTCCTGCTAATTACAGCCACGTGATGCCAAGTGTGGGGATGCAGCGCAAGGGGTTTGAGGTGAAGATGACAGCTTTCAGACGGTACACAAGCAAAACTGGACTGTCTTAGAACACAAATAGGACACGGCTGTAGTTTTAACTAGAGCACAGACAAGGAATTTATGGACAGTGCAATCCTTAAACACCAGGCTCCTTCTTTTCATCAGTAACTGAGAATTAAAAACCGATCCAACTGGCTTATGCACTTTTACCATGATTGTACTGGACTGAATTATTTAGATCAAACCCTATGTTGACATCGCTACTCCCACAAACTCTGGTTTCACTGGGGCCACGGGCAGTTCATTTCACAGAGAGACGTACTTAACCATTTTAGGACTGAAAAGCCACAAACATCTGTCTGAACAGGTATTAAAAGGGTGGATCAATCTGCCCTTTTCGAGGGTAGAGATGGAGAAGAAGGGGAAGCGCAACTGCAAAGGCTGCGTACCCGTCTGTGCGGAAACGAAGCCACGCGGGAAGATTTCTTTAACTGAGGTTCTTGGGCAGGACTTAGAGCTCAGACAGCACAAGGCTTAATCAGGTCTTGTTTGTGCATATAAACATGAAGACAATATTTATTGTGTATATTTATCCTGGCATCAGATCACTCCTAGAGAACTTCAACCAGACGGATTTACTGTTGGCACACTTATCAGCACCAAAGAACCTGGGAAACAGCCAAGCTAACTTCAACCCTTTCTTAACGAAGAAAAACTCTGCCCAAATTCAAGAATTTATATGTAAATAACCAAGTTTCAAAGGCTTTGTTTGTTTGGCTGGGGTTTTTTTTGCTAAGCAGAGAAAGGAAAGAGAGGAACAAGCAGTGAAGCGTCCGCTCAAATACTCCACGAGAAAGCACCAAACCAAAGCCAGGGCTCCTGATCCCCAATGCCACGCTCCAACAACTTGACTCAAATACCTTGTTTGCACAACTCGGTTCAAAAGCAGTTAGCTATCCTGGTAGCCCCATTCAAGTCCATTTACCAGTGCACTTCCAAGCCCTTGTAGCCCAGTCCCAAAGTCAGGAGTTCTGCTCAGGTTTTGCAATCAGCTGGTAACTCAACATTGCAAGGAACTGGACATAAGCTCAGTTTGTTCTCAGCCTGCTGAAGTTTGTTATTCATCTTTAAATTCATTTCAGCACTGTCTGGAACCAAATAACACACAGACTTTCTCAGAGACCTCCTCCCAGAAACTTTTTGCTGTCAAGTCTCCCCATGCTGTATTCACTCTGGTTTCTAACCCAGCACCAAGCCAACCACCAAGGCAACATTCGTGTACCATGAACTTTAGCAGACGTGCTGTTTTAATCACATTGAACCGGACCCTAAAAACCACAGTTGCCTGGCTCCTCTACTCTACACAGCCCCTACACTTATTTTTGCAGGTGTCAAGAGCCTGTCAAATGCACCAACTTTCACAGAGGGAGAACTTCTTGCTAAACCCCCCTGTAATTTACATATGGGTACAGACTGAGAATTCGATCCTGCAAAGAAATAAGAACAGCTAATGTCACATAATCAGTGACACAGATTTGTTTAATGCCAGGTGAATCTTGACAGAATCTCAGCCAAGCTCTTCTCCCTCCTCCTGAAGGAATCAGCTCCCATCAGAGGTCTGAAGAGACACAGCACCCTCGTAACTCCCCAGCTCTGCAGGTATCAGGGTATTTAAATCCCGTTCATCCTACAAGCAATGAAAACTCCGCAATCCCAATTCAGCAACGTAGCTGGTTTTGCCTGAGGTGAAACAAAACCCAAGTCACTTCTCCACGGCTCTGCTACTGTCATTAGCAACTTTGGCTTGACAGTGAAATGCACATGTGAAACCATCAGACTTTAGGAGTTTTTGTAACAGTTTCTCTTTCCAATTGTTTTTATTATTGTAAAACATACATAATGTCAGCTGGAAATTGAGTTTCTAGTATGTTTCAAACCACCCCACTCTGCAGATGATTACACTGCTGAAGAGAACATTATTATTCCAGTGAAAATGAGTTGTGGGTTCCTGTGAAGGCTGCGAGTGGCATCTCTGCAGTATCAGTAAGTCCTATCAAAAGGAAAATAACCAAGCTGGCTTTGTGTAAAGTTCTCCCACTTAAAGCCCAGGGATCTGTGGTGTTGATAATCAACACAGATAATTAGAGATCAATTAAATGGAAGTGTATTTTCACCACCCTAACTGAATGAATACAAGTAGAAAAAAAAAAGAAAAAAGAAAGAAAAAAGAAAAGAAAAAAAAAAAAGAAAAAAACCAAACAAACCAACAAAAAAAACCCCATCAACAACAAAGTAAAACGAACTGGTACCTGTGCAAGAAGTTGACTACTTAATTGTTTTTACTGAACGCAACAAGATCAGCAGCGTGCTCACCTATACCAGGACTGGCAGCGAGTTTCCAGCTCAGGAGAGGGCAAAGAGAGGATTTTGGCACCAGGTCGGAGCGCTCAGCAGCAACCCACAGACCCGCGGAGCTCCCGGCGTTCTGATGGAGCAGCTGCCGCTGCGCTTTAAGACTCGCTCGCTCTCCCAGCTTCGCCAGCCTGCATCTCTGCGCAACCGGTGGGCCAGGATTCAAGCGGCTCCGCCTGAGCCAGGCCTCCTGGTTAATAATTGGGCACTGCCTCACCTCCTACCCAAAAATGTTCTCGGCGAATAGCAAACACCCCGCGAAGCTCTTTTGCTGCTGATGCATTGAAAAGTGCTTCACGAGCCGCCCGGCCGCAGGTCGGAAGGTGCAGTTGGTTTCCAGATTTGCCGTTATCACCATCAGACAGATAACAGAAAGTGGACTACACGCTTCCTAGGTCTCCTCGGGGACAAGATGTGGGTGTCACTTCCAAAGAGAACATGAAGACAGAACAAGAGCCTACGCTTACAGCTCTCCTAGTTCACTAAAACACTCACAACTGCGCCTAAATCCCATTGGCTTTGAGAGAATTGGGCATTACTTAAAGAGTTTGCTGATTGGAACAGTCTATGATTTTACTTCTGATTTTTTTTTCTTAATACGGTACATTTTGCTACAAAACTTCCTCGAGAAGATTTAAGAGACATCAGGAAAGGAGAGGCGAGGATAATAAATCAGTTTGTTCTGCAAATCTGCGGTTACAACTTTAAGCACCATGAGCACCTTCCAGAAGATGTTCCCAGGGCTCCTTTCAGCCCCTCTGAAAAAAAAAAAATAAATAAACCAGGGCCCAACCCCTTCCCCGAAGGCCTTGAAGCCCCCCCAGAGATGGGAGGAGGATGACGAGAAGCGGAGGGATGCCCAGGCTGGCACAGCCAACGCCTCGTGCTCGACCCGGTGGCTCCCACACGCTCGATTTGCTCGTTTGGTGAATTAACTCAGTGGCACGAGGCGCACCCGCAACCAGCTCCTTGCTCTGTGGCGGAGCAAACGGCCACCGGCTCCGCCGGGAGGTGTGCGGGAAGGACCGGGGAGGCCACAGGGGTGATCGTACGCGGGAACCACGCGGCCCCGGTGCGGCACGACCCCGCCGCACGGCAGATCTCCGGTGGCACTCGGCCAGGACCGGACCGCGCTCCGCCGCGGGCAGCAGCGGCGAAGCACCGAGAGGAAAGCGGCCGATCCTTCCGGTCGGCTGCCCGCGGCAGATCCCCGCGGCTAGAAACCCCCTTCCCGCCCTCCGCACTCGGAGCGGGACCGCAGTCCCCGCCGGCGGCACGGTACGGTACGGTACGGCACGGTATGATACGGCACGGCGCTCCGCCGCCTCCCGCCGGCCCGACACGGCACGGCACGGCCCGGCCCGCGCTCCCTCGGGCCCCAGCCCCGCCCAGCCCCACTCCCCAGGGCTCCCGGCCCACCCGCTCCGTTCCCACCCTTCCCGGCGGCGGGGTCCGACTGTCCGAGGCGGTCCCGGGGCTCACCTCAGGGTGCCGGGCGCTGCGGAGCCACGGCGGTGCCCCGGCCTGGCGCTGGGCAGCGAGCGGAGCTGGCGGGGGCGCGGCGCCGACACCCCCCCCGCGCCCGCCGCCCGCCATTCACCGCGCGGCCCCGCCCACGGGCCCGCCCACGGCCACGCCCACGGCGCGGGCTGCCCGCCGCGGTGGTGCGATACGAGAGGTTACCTCAGGTCAGCCACCTCTAACCCCGCCCCTCCCGGGCTCCCTCCCATTGGCTCCCGGGAGGGAACCCGGTGGGGGGGCGTCACCAATCAGGCAGCGCGCGCGGGGCGTGGCCAATGAGGAGATGCCTGTGGCCTGAGCGGCCGGCGGGGCGCGCCCATTGGCTGCCGGCGCAGGGGGGCCGCTGCTGGCGGGGTTCCCCCCCCACCTCCCCCCG